>MVAP01000178.1:0-21817 GCA_014825765.1 Cystofilobasidium macerans | reverse complement strand
CAGTCTCCTCCCTCGCTCGCTCGCCTCCTCCCCGACCTGCAGGACCCGACGAAAGCCAAGCCAGCCAGAGTCGACCCCCCCCACCCCCCCCCCCCCCCCGGCCCCCCCCCCGGAAAGGACGATCACGGACTTACCCGAAGAGCAGGACCTGGACGCAAGCGCCCGAGGCGTACCACCACGAGCCCGAGATGCCCATCTTGTACGTGATGGCCGACGACTGGAGAAGGGTCGCCGCCCACGACCAGGCCGAGACGATGCCGCAGGCGATCAACCCGGGTTTGACGCTGTGCGAGGCCGAGTTGAACTCCTCGGCGTTCTTGGGGCTCGAGGAGGAGTAGCGGGCCTGGACCCAGGTGATGCCGACCATGGCGACGCTGAAGCCGAGCCCGAGGCCGACGACGATGCCTGCGAGAAAACGGGATGAGGGGAGCCAAAGTGGATCAGGGAAGGGGGCTGGTGGAGCGATGAAAAGGAGTGGGAGGACGACAAACCGTAGCCGGCCGCTTGGCCGAGGACGGGAGCTTCGCTCATGACACCCGGAGGAAGCAGGAGAGAGGAGGGACGTGACAGACGGGAGGAGTTGGCTGGTGATGAATAGAGATTTGAGACTACTGGCAAGGGGGGCTCGGAGGATCAGAAAAGAAAGACCGACGGGCAACGAACGGGCGGGAGGACAAGCGAAGGCAAGAGCCTTCTTTGTCCGTTTTGCTGCTTCGCCCGTGAGCTTTTGAAGTGATCATCGTCGGTCGTCGTTCCTGGGCGCCCGCCGTCTCTAGCAGGCATCGAGCCGAGATAGGGATCGTTTGGGCTGGGCGCGGAGGCGAGGCCAGGACCAATCGTCGAGTGATGGATTGGGCCCGGAGCCGTGGAAAGCGCAAGGATAGGATGAGCCAGCAGGCCGAGCCTCTCTTTCCTTGCTCTGCGTCGTTCGAGCTGAGCTCGATGGAGCGAGAGCAAGAGAGGAGCAGGAGGGCGTTCCTGGAGAAGAAGAGACGCCGTTCGCTTGAAGCGCTTGCGAGTCCGGAAGGGGGGGGGGGGGTTCGAACGACCTCGTCAGCATGCAGGCCCGGCCGGCCGCGGGGTGGCCCTTATCGCGCGCGCTCCGACGACGCGGATAAGGGCTGACGGCTTCCTTGTCCTATCAGTCGACCGGCGCAATTTGGGCGCCGCCCGCGCGTCGGCCGGTTCAAGCCGAATCCGCGCCCCGACCGCCGACCCATCGATCAGCTTATATTACGTCCGTCTTACCGTCCCCTCCTCTCGAGAGAGAAACGCGGGAAGGGAGAGGCCAATTTGATTCGGCCGATCACGGACGGGACAGCAGCCGAGTTCACGTTCGTTCGTCCGTGAGAGATGCGATGCAAGGATCCTTCTAGCTTGGCAAGAGGTGTACTCGGCGGTTTCATCGCAGCCGGCGCGTGTTGTGCGTGCGTCGTCGGCTGGCCCATCGGAGGAGGCCCGCAGGCAGCCCAGCCCATCAGCCCTCCTCCATGCAGCCGCGGACAGACAGACAGATGAACAGCAAGAAGTGTCCCGGGCCCAGGGGCATGCACGCAGCGACTCGACGCGCGCGGCGCGAGGCTCTCTCTCGCTCGAGAACGGCGATCGATCCAATCCAGCGACGGGGTTCACTGCAACAGGGTGGTTTCATCCTTTCTAAACGACCCCGACTAGGGCCGGACACGCGTCGCGGACGAGCGGCCGCGCGCGGGAGGAAGAGAGCGATCTCGAGAACCAAGACATGCAAGAATCCCGGCTCAACGTCCACTCGTGCGCGGGAGCAAGGGGGTGAGTGTGTGTTTGGGTGTGTGTTAAGAACGACGACAGACGGTCCGGCGGCCAGCGCCCGACGATCGAGTCTCTCCCGCTCACCTCACTTCACCTCGCTCACTCGCTCGATCAACGGCGTCCCTTGCACGTCCGTCTCCGAAGAGAGATGATCCACCTGGGGTCCTCTCTCCAGGAGTGGGGGCTCACCGGGACTGGACCGACGAGCGAGCAAGCAAGTGAGCGCGAGCGCGTAGGGATGAGAAAAGAAGAGGAAGAGGGGTGGGGGGGGGGGGGGGGAGGGACCCGATCAACAGGCCCACGAGCCCGCAGCGCTCACGAGGAGGGACTGGGAACGAGACAGAAGGAGAGGAAAGGGGGGTTCCGCGTCGGAGAGGAAAGGAGGTCGGACAGCTAGACGAGCAAGGTTGAGAGACGGGAACCGAAACAAGAGAGAGAGAGAGAAAGAGAGAGCCAAGCGTAGGGAAGGAAGGGAAGAGGGGTCGGAGACGGAGACCCTGTGGGATGAGAAAAAAGGAGAACCCTCCGTTTCGGGGCGCGGTTCGAACCGAAGAAACAAGGTCGTTCGATCCGAGTGAGGGTGTTTGTTGGGGAGCCTCTCCTCGAAAGAAGCGGGTTTTGGTTGCTTAGTGGTACCGCTGGAGCGCCTTGAGGTACGTCTTGCCCGAGTTGGTGAGGCCGTTGTTGCGCCACATCGGCCTGCAAAAAAAAAAGAACAGGGTCGCCGAGGGGGAGAGAGAGGAGGAACCAACCCGATCCGTCAACGCTGGACCCCAACGATGAAAACGCCAGTTGGAGGAGGAGCCAAAGGAAGGAAGGAAGGAGGCTCCCCGAGCGAGATAGCCCGGGACAAGCGGGAGGAGGAGGAGGAGGAAGAGGAGGAGGAGGAGCGTTGGTGGACGTACCAGACGTCGCCGAGGCCGTAGCCGTTGGAGAAGGCGTAGGCGGCGACGCGGTCGTCGGCCTCAAACAGGTCGACGATGTCGAGGATGAACTGGTCGATCTGACCCTGGTCGGTGCAGGGGATAAAGTTGGACGAATCGTCGACGCAGCTAGGGGAGGGCGGGCAGGGCGGGCGGGCGCACCGGGGATCTCGACAACGGTCAGCGACGAGGCGCGGAGAAGAAGAGAGAATCCAAGGAGGACGAAAGGGACAGGGTTGGGATAACGCACGCAAATTCCGAGACCCAGAGCGGGCGCTGGTACTTGGTGTAGTAGTAGTCGATGCTCGCCTTGACGCCGGCCATGCTGTTCTTGTTGATGTGGATGTTGGTGATGTCCCAAGGCCGCGAGATCTGCTTCGAGAAGGGCTCGAGAAACGTCTCGTGCAGTTGCTCTGGGGTGGGCGGACGATCGAGGGTGGGAAAGGGGAGGGGGGGGGGGGGGAAGCAGAAGGGACGAGAAGTTAGTGGATCAATCTAAAGAATCGCGCGTTCCGGTCGGTCGGAGGTGCTCGACGTGAGCGGAAGGTGAAGGGGGTGAAAGAAAGAGAAGACCACCAGGAAAGAGGGAGAGAACGCACTGCACATCGAAGGCGAGCCGAGGAGGGCCCCCCGCTCGCCGTGCGGGACGATGAGCTCGTTCCAGAGCTTGGCCGCGCTCGCGACCGACATGTCGGCGCTTCCACTCCCGCTCTTGCAGTCGGGCTCCTCGAAGCCGAGCACGTAGTCGGGTTGCCAGGTGAGCGATCGGAAGTCGGCCAGGCGAGTCGCATCGGTCGAGTCGGCCGTCCCACCGCCCCAGAGCATCGAGACGGCCGTCACGCCCGGGCTCGAGTGACCCGACGGGTCGGGCGTCCAGTCGTACCACCAGCCGATGTGGTCCTTGAACAAATCAAACGAGTCGCCGGCCGAGATGCCGGCTGCATGCATTGCATTGCATGGGCCGCGGGGAGAGAGAGAGCAGCGATGGACGTGGAGCGAGTGTGGATGCATTAGGGGGTCAGCCCACCACCCTCATCATTACCCACCTAGGCAACCCTCCTCCCCATCCTTGATCGGACGAGAAGGCGGGAGGAGAAAGACGCACCCTTGTTGCCGTTCGGGGTGAATTGGGTATTGGCCCCGGACGACGAGGCCTTGGTCGTCGCAGCGGCGGCGGCCGATGTCTGCGCGGAGGAGAGCATCCAGCCATCAAAGGGGGAGGAGGAGGGTGTCAAAATAAAAAAAAGGGTGGCTGCTGCGGCCCGGGCTGGCGTGAGGGAGGAAACCAACGCACGCTAGTGGTGGTGGTGGTCGGCGACGGAGCGACCCAGACCGAGCTCGTCGACGCAGCAGCGACGGAGGTCGTCGTCGTCGGGGTGGCCGACGTCGTCGTCTGCTCGTCCTCTTCGGCGGCGACGGTACTGGTGACTGCGGCCGACGTTGACGCCGGGGGTCCTGCGAGGAGGATCGACGAGACGAGGGAGACGACCGGGGAGGCGACGACGCCGACGAGCGAGGACGCGCCGCCGGCGCCAACGACGACGCCCCCGACGGCAGCAGGGGTGGACGCCGACGCCGACGCCGCGGGACGGATCTTGCAGGTCGAACCGTCGGACCGCTTACGCATCGCAATCGTCCCCGGCAGTTGACGACCGTGAACGTCGCGCACCTCTTGCTTGTTTCCGTTACCGTTGCCGTTGCCGACGACGGGAGGGAGAGGGGGGTGCGGGTGCTGGTGGCGACGCGCCGTCGAGCCGAACCGCCGCTGGTGGTGCGCGGCGGCCGAGCGACCGTTGGCGTGACCCGAGTGGGCGAGGGCGGGCTGGAGAGCCGTTGTGAGCGAGGTGGCGAGGGCGAGGAGGGAGACGAGGGAGGTCTGGATGAGCATCTTTGAGAGGGCGGGTTTGGGGTTGGGGCCGATCAAAGGGGGGGAAGGGGAGCGGGGAAGGGAAGCGAGCGAGCGAGCGAGAGACGTCGAACGCGAGCGAGCGAGGCGGCTTCGGGGCGGGCTCGAGAGGGTGTAAGGGGGAACGGAGTGAAAATTGCCTTGAAGAGGAGAGAGAGAGGTCTTTGCCGAGGTCCGGATCCAGCCGGCGTTCGGAAAAAAGAGAGGCGGGGTTTGGGGCTTGAAGAAGAAGAGGGAGTCGTGGTGTTCGGGTTCGGAGGGAGAAGGGCGAGGAGCAAGCGAGGAAGGGCTCAACACACGAAAGGGCCAAGACGCGTCCAAGACAAAAGGACAGGCGCGCGCGCGAGGGCTCGCGTGTGTGGGGGGGACGAGGATCGGCGGGTGGTTGGGGGGGGAAATCTCCGTGAGAGCCCAGTCGGGAGGGGGTTCGGGGGTTTACCTTTTTGGAACGAGTCCAACCGATCGAGCAGCAGCCAGCCATGGCCACCACGCACACAGAGACATGGGTTTGCGCTGCCAGCTGGAGGGTGCGAGGCGACCGTCCGTCCGTCCGTCCGTCGTCGGGAGGGGCGCGCCAGGAGTCGTCCAGCCAGATCACGCGTCCCGTCACGCTAGCTCGCCGCCTCCGCGCTCCTTTGTTGGACTGAGAGAGAGAGAGAGGCCGCTTGGATCCCCCTTCGCTCGCTCGCTCGCTCGCTCTCTCCTTGGCTTTCCTTCCCTCATGAAGCCTGGCGTTGTCGACTTTATCACTGCATGGTGCATTCCTTGATCTGCGTCTCAGACTCTCAGTCGAAGCTCGGCGCCTGCGCGCGCGCGCAAAACGGCAATGGGAGGGCAACAGATGGGAGGGCAAAAGAAAGTCGCAACCGAGCGAAAGGGGGCTCATCATGCCGCACTACTACACTCCGAGGTCCTGGTCCGGAATGTCCCTCGTCCAGTCAGGTCAGGGCGAACGACCAGCTGCCCTGGCTTCGGTCGACACGCACGCACGCACGCCCGCCCGCGCGTCCGTCCGTCCGTCGCGGGGCGCGCTCGATCGACTTTCAGGCAAGTAGGGGAGGGGCGCGGGCGTCGACGCGCGCGCGGGCCGGGTTCCCAATCTGCCCTCGCTCGCTCGCTCTCAAGACCCCCAGCCAGCGACTTGGCTTTGGAAGCTGGGCGCGCGGTGCAAGTCGTGACCCTGCTGCTGGGGGTGCTGAAGGCGTCTCGCTCAGACGCCCTCTTAGCTCCCGAGGAGAGCGAGGGGCGGATCCTCCCAGTCTGCTGGATCCTGCCGCAGTCCTCCCCGGGGTTCGTTCATCTGCATCCGGCGGTCAGCAGGGGAGCGACTGCGCGGCTCGCTCGCTCGATCGCCGTCATGTTGCGTCGTCGTCGTTTGGCGCGTCATCATCGGCCGCTTGTCTTTCGGCCGGCCGCCCCTTCAAGAGCGCCAGCCCATTCGATCCGACCAACCCCACCCACCATCACCCTCTTTCACCCTTTTGCCACATTAACAACAAGAAACAATGACTGGACAGTACGTCCCTGCTGGCATCCACCTCCCACATCCCTCGAGAGCCTCTCCTGCCCAACAACCGCTCCTCCTCCGCTCTGCCGACACTAAACTGACGCCTTGCTTCCGTTCCGTCCCATCTCATCTCATCTCTCTCTCTCTTCAGCGACTCGACCGCGAAGCCCTCGATCGGCGACAAGCTCAAGGGCGAGGCTGAGCGCATGGTCGGCAAGGCCAAGCACAACCCGGAGCAGGTCGCCGAGGGCACCGCCCTCAAGGGTCACCCTGACAAGGTGCGTCTTTGCTTTCCTTTCTTTCCTTTCTTGGGGGGGCGCGCCGCGGGTGGGTCGTGTTGTTTGCCCTCGCGCGCGCGCGTCGTCGTCGTTGGAATGTCTCTCTCCCTCGTCGACAGACAGACAAGACAGACAGGCAGGCAGGCATCGGCTCACACCCCTCCTCCTGCTCGCTCTCCCCTTGTTGGTCGATGCAGGCCGAGGCGGTCCTTCGGACCGGCAACACCGACGCGTCCGAGGCGGCCAAGGACGTCCGCAAGGAGGAGAAGCACGCCGCCGGCCACCACCTGCCAGGTCACCACGCCGAGAACCACGCCGTCGCCGAGGCCAACCGGCCCGCCGTCGTCGCTCCCGGTGGCGGTGTCGGGGGTGCCCAGGCCACCCCAGTCGTCAACCACGACGCGGCCGTCGGTCGGGCCGCCATCAACTAGAGCCCCCCCTTCCCCCCCCAGAAAGGGTGCTGAGACGGCGCAAACCCACGCCTTTGGTTCTTGACACCACCTCCGCCTCTTTCTCTGCGACCTACCTTTCTCCCCATCCCCCTCCTTGTTCTTGAGCAAGACTGTATCCACTGGTTGTCTCCCCTCCCTTTGACGCATGACGTTGATTTCGCGACCCTGAGCAAAAGGGGTAAGGCATGAGGGTAAGGGAAAAGGGCGTCAGGCGTGATGGTGTACAGTGTTTCGGAGGAGGACGTCGGACGACTGCGAGATACAGATAGGCAGGGAGACACGGGCAGAGATGGGTCAAGATGAGGGAAAAGGGGTTGAAGGGTGGAGGAGCGAGTGAGGTCGCACGCGCGCACCCGCACGCGCGGGCGTTTTTGTTTCCTTACAGCGCGTTGTCGACGAGATGAGGGTCGGCGAGCTGGCCGTCGACGACGACGAGGTCATACGTCCCGCCCTCCTCGTCGTCGTCGTCGACGACGGCGGTGCCGGTCCCCTCCTCCAGCTCGCCGCCGCCGCCGTTGGGATCGACCTCCTCGTCGTTGGCCTGCTCCCCCTGCTCCTCCTCCTCCTCGAGGCTGCCGATCGCGGCGAGCTCGTCAACGTCGACGTCGACGTCGACGCCGAGCGACTCCTCAATCGAGGCGTCGCCGCCGCCGCCGCCGCCCCCGCCGCCAACAGCGCCAGGGTCGTCGTCGGTGCCTTCGTCAACGGCGTACGTCTCGCCCTCGACGACGACGGTTGGCAGCTCGCCCTCGACTCCTCCTCCTCCTTCCTCGACGCCACCGCCACCGCCGTCGTCGTCCTCGTGAAGCTGCTCTTCAAGGTCGGGCTCGAGCAAGCCACCCTCGTCGCCGCCGTTGTCGTCACCATGCTGCATGAGCGAGGGATCCTCCTCCTCCTCCTCGTCGATGCCCTCGACGGCGCCGGCGCCCAGCGTCTCCTGCTCGTCGCCGTCGTGCTGCGCCTGCAGCAGCAGCGGGTCTTGCGGTGGGTCCGCCGCCAGATCGTGCGTGAGCTCGAGCTCGTGCTGGTGCTGCCCCTCGACGTGCTCGACCTCGTCGAGCGCCGGGTCGTACGGCGGCCCGCCGGCGAGCACGTGGTGGAGGTAGTCGAGCCGTTCAGAGAAGGTCGAGCCCTGAACAAACTGCTCGGCGTAGAGGTACTCTTCCTGAATAACGAACCCCCCCCCCCCCAAAAAAAAAACCCCAGACAGGCCCAGGTCAGTCTCTGCGGTAGGTGCCCCGTCGCGGAAGGCAAAAGGTCGAGCCAGGAGGAGCGGTCCCAGAGAATTGAAGACGCACCTCGAACCGCTGGAGGAGAAAGACGATGTCCCGGTCCGTCAACGACCAGCCCTCCGACAGCATGTCGCTCCAGAGGACCGACTTGGCCGCCACCCGAGCGTCCGAGGGCTCGCCGATGTCGCCGCGCGACATGGCCGCCGCCGTCGCCGTCACCTGGGCATGAGCGGCCTCGGCCTCGGCCGTCAAACCGACAATGTCGGCCCCGTTGAAGACCGAGACGGCCGCGGCCGAGATGGCGGCGTGCGTGTTGTGCCCGCCGGCGACAAAGGGCGGGGCCGCAGCGACGGCGGCGGCGTTGGGCGTGAAGGAGAAGGTCTCGACCGACGGGTCGGCGTAGGCGGCCGCCGCCGCTGTTCCTGCCCCTGCGTAGCCGCCGTCGGCGTAGCGCATGCGCTTGTAAGGCCGATGCGGGTCGAGCTCCGAGGATGATGACCGGTAATGGCTCGAGCTGCCGGCCGAGAAATAGAGAGCTGAGTGCTGATGATGCAGTGACTCGGAGCCCTGACCGACAAGAAGGAGACATGAGGTCGGTGAAGGCCGAGTCAGAGGTGCGGTAGGTCAGTCAACGCGACACATGGTCTCGGCCGATGTCAAGGGCGCGTCACGCACATCGCTCTGGCTTCCGGCACCGTCGTCGAAATGACCCCCCTCGCGCGTGCCGTGGCCACTTCCGCCGTGATCGGCCACTTGGAGCGGCTTGTTGACCGAGGCAACGACGGTCGGTAGCTCGCCATTGATCGCGTCCATCTCGTTAAAGTAGGGCCAGCCGCCAAAGACCGAGGTGTAGGCCGGGTGGTCCTGTGTCGACAGAGGCGAAGTGGACGGGGAGAAGGTCAGTTCCTAATCGAGAGCTGGCGTACGAGACGACGGACCTTGAGAAAGTTGCGCCGAGTGACATCGTCAACGGCTGGCCGCTGGTTGATCTCGTCCCAGGGAAACTGGGTCCGGAGCTGCTTGACGCGGACGTACTCGCGCTTGAGCTTACGAAATCAAGGTCGAAGTCGCGAGAGTCAGATGCATTCTCAAGTTTTGGATGATAGAGGCTCAGTGGAAAAGGGTGAGGATGAGAGGAGAGGAAGGGGTTGCACCACGCACTCGCGAGTAGGCGCTCCGGCACTCTTCGGCCCCTTTGACGTCGCCGCCCGAGCGGAGCTCAGACCCAGCGAGCGCTTCGGCCACGGCATTCCAGGCGCTCAGGGTGAAGCCTCCACCTGGTTTTTCGAAGAGCAATGGTTAGCGTTGTTGAGTCTTGAGCCGCTCGCGGCGTCGCGTCAAGGGGCACACAAGGGGAGGTGGGAGGACGGACCGGCTTGGTTGCCGAGCGCGCGCTGGTCGACGAGCGTCTGAACAACGAGGAGCTTGTCCTCGATAGGCCACTTGCACCGCGACTTGTAGGCCCGCCGACCGGTCGCTGACCGCTGCTGGGCCGGCTGATCTTGCTCCAATTGCGGCTGTTGCTGTTGCTGCTCGAGCGGGTGGGTTTCGAGCGGATGGGTCGCGTAGTCATCGTGCGAGTGCGGGTCGTGCAAAAGGTGGTGGTGCTGCGGCTGCTGATAGTCGAGCTGCGGCGGCGGCGGATGATGCTGGCTGAGGCCGTCGTGGTGAAGATGAAGGTGCTCCTGCGGGAGGACGTACAGCTGCTGCTGCTGATGCTCGAGGAGGAGCTGCGCATGCTGGTGTTGCTGCTCGAGCTGCTGCTGCTGCTGCTGCTGTTGCCGCTGGTCGACGAGGCCGAGCGGGTGGTGCTCGTCGGCTGTCATCTGTTCGAGGGCCGGGTCGACCTCCTCGACGACCTCGTGGCCGTCGTCGTCGAGGCCAGCCTGATCCTGAGGCTGGAGACCGTAGAGGTTCATCGCCTCTGCGTGCGGAAAGGGGCTCGGGGATTGGGTCGGAGGGGTCGGGCTTTGGGGACAGGATGGGGTCGGGGCTGAAAACGGCGGAGGGGCGGAGGCGGAGACAAAGGCGGCCGAGGCGGGCGCGGCGGCGGCGCGCGCGCGCCTTTGCGCTCTCCCAGACGAATCGCACGGACCGAGACTACGGTCTGAAGGGCGTCCTTAGCGAAGTGAAGAATTAATGTCGTATGATACAACGTCGAGAGCGAACGAGGCGAGGAAGGGGCAGGCGCAGAGGAGACGAGACCGGAAAGAGGAGCACGGGAAACGAACAACGGCGGGGTACGAGAGAGGCGAGGGGTGGGCGTAAGTAGCGTCGAAGGGAGACGGATGAGGGTAGGGAATGCAAGCCGAGGGGAGAAACTAGACGACCTTGCGCTTCTAAGGGCAAGGTCAGGGCGAGGGTATGGGGCTCTCGGCGAATACTGATGGAACGAGTGCGAGGAGAAGGTGGGCCTTTTGCTGAAGTGTATGGGATTGGTTGCGGCCTTTGAAAGGAAAACAGTGCAGTCCAAATTAAGAAGGAATCATGAGGACGAGCGGCCTGAGCGGCTGAGTGTGCGGTGATGCGGTCGGGGAAGGACGGACCCGGCGCGCGGACTGCCCGTTGGCTGGAGAAGGTTTGTTCGGCGGCACGGGATTTGTCCGACAGCCACCAAGTTGGCCCACCATCGAGCGACCAAGGTGCTTGGCGGACAATGTTCTCTCCCCGGCGCCGGTTCATATCCTAGGCGTCTGAATGCCAGCGACGAAGCTTTCTTTGAGCGCGGATGAATTGTTCGCCGGAGGGTTGCGAAGGGTGCCCTGACCACTCTCAGAGGCCGCCGTCGAGGACGCCTCTGACGTCCTCGACGTTGGCGAGGTCGGCGAGGAATAGGATGAGGTCGTTGAGCTCCGAGTCGTGCGGGTCGTTGAACCACGTTGAGACGGGGACGGCGTTGTTTGGGTGAAAGATGTACGAGGCCGGCGAGTTGTCGATGATGATCGTTTCGTCGATCGGCCGGCCGAGCTGCGACAGGTCCTGGAGAAAGAGTGGAATCGGACGGGTGGGGACGAGACGTCAGCATGGATGAGCCCCGCGGTCTAGAAAGAAATCCAATAGCGCACCTTGACATAGTTGCCCTTGTGGTTGTAGCAGCTCTCGCGGAACAACCGGTGGCTGACAACGCGATGGACATCAAGCATGTCGAGCACCGGGTCGGCATACTTTGAGAGCGAGGCGGTGAAGATGACGACCTCGTAGATCTCGCCCATCCGCTTGAGAAAGTTGTCCACCCCGGGCCGCTTGATGACGTAGACGTTGTGCGTCTGCGACTCGATCTCGACAGGGACGATGTAGTCGGCTTGCGGGATGAGCTGGATCGTTTTCGAGAACGGGGACAGGCGGAAGAGGACTTAAGTCAGGTCATTGTGCGCCACGCAACGGGGGTTGGACCGCCAAGACGCCAACGCACCTTGAAGGACGAGTGCAAGAGCGTCTCGTCGAGGTCGAGGACGAGGCACTTGCGGCCCTTGTGGGCGGCCGCCATCGGAGGCAGCAGCGGGCACTCTTTGCCGTCCGGTCCGATCGGGATTCCGACGCCACCGAGCAGGTGCGCATCCTCATCCTCCTCCTCCCCTTCGTCCTCGCCTTCGTCGTCAGGGTGGTGCCGGTAGAGCTCTCCGCCCTCGGCTTGCGAGTCTTCGTACCGGTGCTGCTGCCCTCCGGCGTCCGAGCCAGAGACCTCTGAGTCGGTGGCAGAAAATGACTCGTCGGGCGAGCCGGGCGCGCCGTCGGTGGTCGCTGCCAGCTGGGGCGTCGTCGCCGTCGGCGTCAGCGCGCGCGAGGACGCCTGCGATGGGTGGGTGTGCGAGTGAATAAGCGAGCCTGAGCCGGGTGGGACGACGGCCGCCGACGTCAGGCCGGCGGTCTGGAAGCGAATCAGGAAGAAAGGGAACAGGACAGGTCAGTCGGATGGGTTGTTTTGCAGGAGAGCCCCAGGAGTCGTTTCCCAGCCTTTCAAAACGGACGCAGACGGACCTCGTCGATGGGCGGACTGGTCGGCGTCGGCGGAGGGATGACTACATCTCCCCCAGCGGCATGGAGGCTTCCAGTCGATCGCTTCGTCGTGAGCGGCGTCGTCGGTACGGGAAGCGCAATGGGCGTCGGCTTGGGCGTCTTGTCCCGTGCGGTGGCGGCAGCAGCCACCGGGGCCGTGTCGACGGCCATCAGCTCGCGCGAGGTGATCTGACGGAGCGGCTCCCCGCCGGCCGGGAGCTTCTCTGAGCTCGCGAGCGTCGACGTCTTGGACGCTTTGGCGACTGCCGGAGCCACCTTCTCGCTCGCTGTCGGCGTCGACGATCCGGCCGGGGTTGCCCCCGTCGGCCCGGCGGAGGGGGTGCGAGCGGCCGGCTTCTTGGCGCCGCTCGCGGGGTCGTACGCGCCGTCGTCGGACGGGAAGCAAGGGAAGACGGCGGCGAGGAAGCCGGCAAGCCCGCCCTTCTTCTTCTTCTTTGTAGGAGGAGCAGGTCGGCCCGCGGTGGACGGGGCTTGCCGCAGGTTGGCCGGCTGAGTCGAGGACGACGGCGCGGCAGCAGCCGCAGCCGCAGGCCCAGGAGATGAGCGCGTTGCGCCGGCCGGCTCGGTCGGCTTGACGTCGGCAGTCGAGGTCGAGGTCGTCGCCGTGGGAGCAGCCGTCGTTGCCGGCGTGCTCTCGCGGACGCCTTGCTTGGATGCGTCGGCCCGGGCGAGGTCGTTCGCTGAGAGAGGCGTCGACGACTGATCGCCTGCCGGGCGACCAGCCGACGCCTTCTCGGCCGGCACGCTGGCGCCACCGTCACTACTAACACCACCTATCGGCGCACCGAGACTGGCCATGATGTCGTCGGTCGGAGGGCGCGCGTCGTGTTCGGTCAGGTCTGTCGGGGCGGTGAGGAAGGTGGCGGGCGAGTCAGAGGCAACTGCCGGGGCGAGCTCGTTGGCTGATGAGGAGGGGCCGGCCGGCGAGGTCCCGGCGGCGGCAGCGGCGGCGATGGCGGTCTCGGTCGTCGGCGGAGCGGCGGCAGGCGTCGACATGTACGTCGGCGCGCGAGTTGAGGGAGAAGGAAGGAACGTCGGGGCAGGCCTAGAAGCAGAAGGTGGTGTCGGACTGATGGGGGCGGCGAAGGGTTCAGGAAGGGCGGCGGGCGCGAAGAGACTCGTGTCGGGCGCGCGGAGGGTGGCACCGACGCCGCCGGGGCGGTCAACACCCCGCGCGAACACCAAGGGGTACATGAGCTTGAAATTCAGTGGCACCTAAAACGCATTGGATTGCTGCGAGACTTGATGGATCAAATCTTCTGGGCTCTCTGACGACGTATTCTTCACTCTCAAGACTTCAGAATGTAAGACGGGCTCGCTTTAGAAGTCGGAAGTCGTAAGCCTAGGGGCAGGCGGGGCCTGCGGAGGGGGTGGCATCCAAAACCCAGCCGTTCGACACAAGAGTCACTCTAATCAAACCAGCGCAGCCGCGCGAGCTGAGCAGAGCTTCTTCTAACCAGATCGGATGAGGTGCTCGCAAATGAGCGAGCGAAAGGGGCTTCCGGTCAAAGGGCCGCTGCGCGCGTACGCTCTCATCTGACCCACAGCTGGCGCGCACGCGCACACAAACGGCTAGGCAGGAATGTCAACAGCCTGGCGCGGAGCTCAGCTGACGAGGACATGCGCTAGAGGTTATGCGCTGGATAGGCGATATGGCGAATGCAGTCAGCGTGAGACGACTGCGACGGAGAAGGCGGCGCTCGTTGCGGCCTTCGGCCTATCAGTCGCCGTCGCCGTCGCCAGTCGCTTCCGATCCTCGGATGGAGAGAGAGTGAGCGCCTGGTCCACAACACCGACCATCTAGCATGTCATCCTCCCCCCTCTCTCCGCAGCGACTCTCGCAGCTCAAGAATGCCGTCCTGCTCTACCTCCTCTGGACGCGCGTCATCCTCGCCACCTACCGGCACGTTCGGGCGAGAGGACTGGTGCGTCGCAACTCCACTCGACCCCTCTCTGGCCCTCCACCTCGTGGCCGGCCTCAGACGAAATCGCATCCTCCCCAGCTGCCTGACTCGAGGCTTGGTCTGCGCCTTTCTTGCAGATCGGCAGTGGGCACGAGGTCTATCGTCGGCTCCAGCGCTTCGTTGTCGGCCTCCTCCTTCGCCTGCCCTCGTCGCGCCGGCAAGTCGAGTCGGAGCTCTCGACGCTCCGAGCCTCGCTCTCGGCCAAGCTCGCGCCGCCCTATCCTCAGCTCAGGCGAGACGTCGCCTTGCCTTCGACTGGCCTGAGTCGGTCCGAGCTGACTGAGGAGCTCGGCAAGCTCGTCCTCCTCGGCCAAAAGGACGGCAAGACGGACTGGGCAGAAGGCCGCGTCAGCGGGGCCGTCTACCACGACGTCCAGGAGGTCGACGCAATTGCCAACGAGGCCTACCGCCTCTTCTCGATCTCCAACCCGCTCCACCCAGACGTGTTCCCGGCCGTTCGCAAGATGGAGGCCGAAGTCGTGCGTCCTTTGCCACCCTACTGTTCGCCGAAGAGGTCTTACCGGACTTCTCTGGCTGCTGCTGCGCGCGCGGGCGAGGTCGAGGGCTGACCGTGCCCCCCCCCCCCCTTGTCCAGGTGTCGATGGTCCTCAACATGTGGAACAACCCGACCGGGGCCGGTACGACCACCTCGGGCGGAACCGAGTCCATTCTCGTCGCCTGCAAGACGTACCGCGACTGGGCCAAAGCCGTCAAGTCGATCACGCGGCCCGAGATGATCGTCCCAGAGTCGTCGCACGCCGCCTTTTGGAAGGTGCGGCCTGCGCCACCAGCCACTCAAGCCGGAGGTATCCGTGAAGCCGAGCGTACTGATATTGACGCCTTCTGTTCCACCTCATAGGCGTCCGACTACTTTGGTATCAAGCTTCACTCGATCCCTGTCGACCCGGAGACGCGCCGGGTCCGGCTCGACCTCGTCAAGCGGGCCATCAATCCCAACACGATCATGATCGTCGGCAGGTGCGCAGTTCCGATCCATCCCGCTTACCCGGTAGAGATCCAGCGTCTGACGGCGCATCTTCGTTTCAAAAACCAGCGCGCCCAACTTCCCCGACGGCATCATCGACGACATCCCTGCGCTCGGCAAGCTCGCGCTCAAGTACAAGGTGCGTCGGTCGAGGTGGCTGACGTCGTGCGAGTATGCCTTACTAAGCCTCTTTTTTGGGTTTTCTCTTCACTAGCTCGGCCTCCACGTTGACGGCTGCCTCGGCTCATTCATCGTTCCATTCCTCAAGAAGGCCGGCCTGCCCGCGCCCGATTTCGACTTCTCCGTCCCTGGCGTCACCTCCGTGGGTCGAACAGGTGGCTCGAGAGACTTCAGGATTCGACACTGACCCCGGGTCGTCCTTCGCCCCTTCATAGGTCTCGTGCGACACGCACAAGTATGGTTTCGCACCCAAGGGTAGCTCGGTCCTCATGTGGCGCGATGCCGTCTGGCGGTCGTACCAGTTCTACGTCCTGCCCGGCTGGAAGGGCGGCCTTTACGCAAGCCCGACGCTCGCCGGCTCCCGGCCGGGCGCGCTTATCGCCGGCGCCTGGGCCGTCATGGTCTCAAAGGGCGAGAGGTGCGTCGCTTCACACCCCCAAGGGTGCGGCATATCGATTGGCTGACACTTTGCCTGCCGTCCCTCTCTGCTTGGCTTTGTCGTCGCAGCGGCTACATTGAGTCGTGCAAGAAGATCATGGGCTCGGCTCAGCGCATCAAGTCGGCCGTCCAGTCGACCTCGCCGATCCTGAGCGAGCACCTGTACGTCTTGGGCGACCCGGTGGCCTCCGTCGTTGCCTTCTCGAGCAAGTCACTCGACATGTACGTCGTTGGCGACCGGATGTCAAAGCGTGCGTCTCCTTTCCTTCGTTTATACGAACCGCTGCGGGTCCGAGTCGTTGGCTGATCTGACGTCGTCAACTCGGCGCGGTCCGCCACAGGCCGCTGGCACCTTAATGCGCTAGAAGGACCGGCCGCGCTTCACATTGCCTGCACCGTGAGTGACATTCCAGATTTCCCTATGGGCGCCGCCCTTTCGCTGATGACCTAGGCCACCTCGCTCTCCCTTGCGACAGACGCTCACCGACGCCGAGGCGCTCGTCGCCGATCTTGAGGCGGTCGTCTCGGAGCTTGTAGCTGAGAAGGCTGCCGCCGCCGCCGCCGACCCATCCGATGCCAAAGACACTGGCAAGAAAGCTGAGGAGGGCCAGATGGTTGCCCTCTACGGCTTGGGCACGAGTCCGATCGGCACGGCCATGATCCCACAGGTCGCGCGGGCCTTCCTCGAAACGCTTTATCTCGCATAATGCGCGTCAACATTGCGCGTGTCCCCATCCTTCCGGATTCCTTGCAGCCTCCCACATCGCGATCTTCTGTAGACATGACACTTGCGAGCCTTGAGTGACGTTCCAGCGAATCGAGCGCACGCAAAGCTGAGCCGCTTCGCTTCGGTTCCGACCGAGCGCGCAGCGCGCAGGCGCGGCCGCCGGCCACCTGGCCTTTGACATCACCGAGCCTCAACCACCCTTAACGGCCCTTGCCTTCGTCTCCTTGTAGCTCTCGAGACCCCAAGACCTACCGAGTGCCATCTTTCAGAGAGCCTTGAACGAGCCGCTCCCGTCCGGACCGAGCGAGTCGTTTCGCCGGTGCACCGAGGTTCGACTAAGCGAGTTCTCCGCGCACCCGTCCCGTCCCCCTGTCCTCGCGCGCCTCAAGTGCAGTTTCCCGACACTCTTCAAGGCGATCTTTACCTTAGCGTTCAGAGCTCTCTTAATCGTGCGTCTCGTGCCTGAAAACTGTTGTGGAAGACAAAACAAACCTGCCCGAGGTCCATCTGACGGCCGGCACGTGCACGTGCTCTACCATTCCCGCCCTTTGATCCGCTCAGCCCGCCGTTCTTGGTTGCCCCGACGCTAGCGGGATGTCGACAACGCCTCTCCTTCCCCGAAGCGAGCCTCACTTATCATACGGAGCCGCCTCGACCTCCCAGCCGTCTCCAATCCCGTCGCGGAAGGGCAAGCGGACGGCATTGAGGTCAAGCCTCCTTGATGACGACCTCATCCACGACGGCTGGCGGCGCTGGACGCAACGGCTCGGCCGTGGCCACCGTCCAACTTCAGAGCCTGCAGCGGTATCGATCAAGCCTAAGAAGCTCGTCAGCAGCGTCTTCGGCCAAGGAGGTTCGGTGCGTGCCATCTCGCCTCGCCCTTGACTTGCCTCCAGCTGCCGGCGGCCGGATCTGCTGCGCTTGCCCCCCTCTTGCTTCCGCGGCCGCAGTCCTCTGCGAGCCTTTTAGACTGACTGGGTCGTCCGTTGTCCTGCCTCAGGCCGCCGCTCCGCCTCTAATCCACGGCGCAAACATTCAACCGACAACGGCAGCCGAATTCGAGGCCATTGTCGCAAGCGTTAAACTTGCGGTCGCACAGGGCGTTCAGCCGGTTCGGATCGCCAAGGGCTCGAGCGGGTCCTACTTTGCGCGCAACGAGGGCAAAGTCTGCGTCGCCGTCTTCAAACCCAAAGACGAAGAGCCGTACGGAAGATTGAATCCAAAGGTGTGGCAGAGGCTCTCGCTTGGGCGTGGTCTGGCGGCGGAGAAGCTGATGGCAACGGCAACCTGACCCACCCAACCAGACGCTCAAATGGATCCATCGCACGTTTTTCTCTTGGGTTGGCTTCGGTCGATCTTGCCTCCTTCCTAATCTAAGGTCATCTTCTTTCAGGAACTGGTAAGTCAAGGATATGTCCCGCTGACAAGTGCTGCATTTCTCTCCCCAGTTACGTGTCGGAGGTCGCTGCATCGCACCTCGATCGGCGGCTGGGCCTCGCACTCGTCCCGCGGACGGAACTCGAGGCCATCTCGTCCCCG
The DNA here is from genome assembly GCA_014825765.1 of Cystofilobasidium macerans. Lineage (NCBI taxonomy): Eukaryota > Fungi > Basidiomycota > Tremellomycetes > Cystofilobasidiales > Cystofilobasidiaceae > Cystofilobasidium > Cystofilobasidium macerans. The sequence continues at coordinate 3,881 of MVAP01000178.1, read as the reverse complement.
GCCTTCTTCTACGACTGGATCGATCGGACGGCGCATGTCACTCAGGGTGTACCCCTTCCGGCAAAGGTCGGCAGTTTCCAGGTACGACCGATGCCATCTAATACCGCGTAAGACATCGAGGTGCTCGGGAACTGACGCTAGTTGTCGATACTTTGTGCGAAGCTTTTCGCCCGAGGGTTCACAGACGCGTCGCAATGGCTGAGGGAGCACCCCTGGCCACACGGGGTCGCAATCGATGCCCCGAAGGCGGCCAGGTCAAGCCGCCATCACCTACGCCGGTGTCTTCGCTTCGCCGCTGGCATCTGTGGGCGGGCTGAAGCCGACGTATTCGACGATGATGACGCCGATGACGAGGCGACCCTTGCTGGCGACCTGGAGCGCGACGCCGGCCGCTTTCGTTGGACGACCGAGCTTAAGGACCACTTCTGCGACGAGCTGCAGAAGCTTGTCGCCCTCGACTACCTGATGCTCAACACCGACCGGGGACTGTGGGTGTTCCCTCGTGCTTGCGTATTCTCCCAGCCGCTTATTGACCTCGTCGTGCGCACTGTGCAGAGACAATTTTGTGGGTCTGGCAGGCGACTTCGCCACGCCTCGTATTCAGCGAGCGCGCTGACGCTAACTGTTCCCTCACATGCAGATGATTCGTTACCATTCAGCAGCGTCCGGCTCATCACTTCACAAGATCTTCGACCGATTGCCGCCACCCATTCCGTCGCCGACGACGGCGAGTCACCTGTCTCAACACCCGAACGTCTCATTCCAGCAGCGGGAGCCCCATATCACAATCGCAGGCGCGTTCTTCAGACGAATCACCGACATTCTCCCAAATAGCTGACGCCCTCGCAATTTCTTGTTCAGCAATCGATAACTCGCTTAGCTTTCCCTGGACGCATCCAAATGGCTGGCGGACGTACGCATATGGCTGGCTGTGGTTGCCAGTGTCACTCATTGGGTGAGCATCGGGACTTGGCTTGCTCAAGGGGCGAGCATTAACATCGTTTTGTCTTCACATTAACCCAGACGCCCGTTTGGCGAGCAAATTCGCAATCACCTTATTCCTCTATTGTCATCGCCAGCCTGGTGGGAGCAGACAATCGACGAGCTCCGATCCCTGTTTGAACTTGATCCGGGCTTCAACGCCACAATGTTTGCGCACCAGGTCGCCGTCGTCGGTAGCGTCGATAATCCAGGAGGGAGGCGCCATTATCGCTAACCTTATGCCGCTTTGACTACTTCTTTAATCGCAATAGATCAAGGGACAGGGACTGAACCTGCTGCGCTCATTGCAGGAGCCTGTGCGTTTCCTCCTAGCATCAGGTTTAAGTTACTGCGGCTGATGACCCTCTTTTAGGACGAAGGACCTCTCGAGCTCTGCCGGCGACCAAAGCTTGAGGTCTGGATGGACGAGCTCGAGTTGCCAGACGATAACGAGACGGAGCGTCTCGTCGCTCAATTGTCTGGTCCCGACAATCTACCAACGAGCCCGCCCGCCGTCCACGTTCACATCCAACCGGCTCAAGAGTCGGCGGCTCAAGAAGCCCTCTTGGCCTCGCAGGCGCAGGAAACGCTCCAAACCGACATCTCGGTATCTTCCTCGCCGGCTCGGCCGCGTCCTGTCTCCTCCAGCCCTCAAGGAACGCACTGGCGGTCGTTTCAAGGCGTTAGTGGCGCGAGCGTCATGAAGATGCTCGACAAAGAGGCGCAACGACGGGGTAATAAGTCGAGCGATATTCGATCAACGTCGCCTAAGGAGCACTCGAAGCACTCGTATGACGGCCAGGGCGATGGGCTCGGAGATGAGGATAGCCAAAGGCAAAGCAGATCTGACGGCGAGGGGCCAGCATCGAGTGCTCGACGGGGGAGGACCGAGCAAACTCACTCTGGACGCCGGCGGCCGCCCGTGTTCCGCAGTTTCTCGGCTGGCCCGAACGACTATTCTTTCGACGCTGTCGGTGACGACGAGGATGATGCTCCTACAACTCTGCTCAACCAAGATGTCGTGTCCGAATTTCGGCCGCCCTTCCCATTCCCGGCCAACAGATCGCACGGCCGGTCTTCAAGCTCCTTGTCAGTTGGCGATCGCGAAGGATATGAGCGACCGGCCAGAGACGACGGTCAGAGGCCGTCAGTAACGCGGATCGTCCTTGCCGAGCGCGTCAAGGAGATTCGCAGCCGAGGCGGCTGGTTGCGTTGGTAATGGGGTGTAAATGGCTTGCCCCCTTGTTAGCAGCGCGAACCGGTCGAAAGGGGCAAAAGCAAACGATCGAGTGCGATTTGGGTAAACTGCCACAGCATGCATGGGTCCCCGGACAGCTTGTCGAAGTCTGCAGCCATAGATTTCAGCATCGTGCCCGCGGCGCAGGGTCAGGTGGAACGCCGAGGGTGGCAGGACATCTCACCAGCTTTGCCCCCTTCCTGCTCGCTACAACAAGCCAGACGTGAGCTGAGCTCCGCATGTATGCTAGATTGACGTGGCGGGGAGCTCGCCGGCCTGAGTGAGCAGGCCAGGGTGTCTATGGCCGGACGCGCCGGTTGAAGATGGGCCACAGCCGCTGCGCACACACGTGACCCTGAGCGCCCGAGAACGCTGCGTTCGACAAAACGAACGCCCGCGTTCGAGAGGTCGAACGGCCGTCTCCCCGATTTGATCAGAAGGTGAAAGTACCCGAGCGCGTTACCCGAGCAGAGAGCCCGATGTCAATTTCGGAATCTCCTGACTCAGGTAGGGGCCGTCAATGTAAGCGATGTACAGCTCGTACGGCGAGAAGAGGGTGAGAAGAGGTCAGGGCGATAGCGGAAGCATCCAGGGGCGAGTTGGCATCGGAAGAGCGCATGCTCGTCGGTCGAAGAATCAAACATCCTCTTCCTTACCCTGTCCTCCCCCCCCCCCCCCCCTCCCCCAGTGCTAGCTACCCTTCCCTCGCCCCTTCCTTTTGTTCTCTCACATGCCTCTATTAGTGTTCGCGAGCGCTCGGACCCCGACAACATGCCGGCCCGGCCTGAGCATGCCATACGCCTCCCGTCTTTCGCTTGACCAGAAGCATGAATTCAATGCTCGTCTCGCGCGACATTTGGATCTCATCAAACGGGGCAAACTCAAGAGCGCAGGCGACAACTTAGCCGCAAGGACGGGCAGCAGCTTGGTTAAGTACCTCGTCAGACCAGAGCGGCTGCAAAGGAACGTCGGCCTGCGTGTCGATCCTCTAGTCAAACAAACCTACGCACTGCACTCCTCGTACTCGGAAGATCTCAGGCTAGCGGCTACAAGAGGCGAAGGTAGGCATCAAGCGTCATGAAGGTCTACAAAGAGACAAGTATCGCCGCCTTGCATGTTAGGTCGAACAATAATTAAGCAAAAGGGCAAGACCAGAGAAACGAGGGTGTCACCGCAGCCGTAGAGACTCCTCGATCGAAGCGACCAGGCGCAAGAGGCGGATCGCCCGCGCACAAGACGAGCGAGGGCCCAGAAAGACACAAGACAGGCGGGATGTAGCCAGCAGGATCGGCTGTCGTCATCGGGTCGTGGGTGCCGGTGTGAGGTTGGGCCGAGCGACCGCGTGGCGTGGCGTGACGTGGCGGCCTCGGGCTTCTTGCCGGCGGTCGGACGGTGTCGCCCTGACTGTCGTCGTCGTGCCCAGGCCGTCGTGGCGAGGGGGGCCAACCCGGCGCTAAAAAGCGTCTCCTACGCCGGCGGAAAGAAGCCAGCCCACAGGACGGTCGTGATAAAGCCCCAGCAGACAACCCAGCGGAAGTACCAAAGGTCGGCATCAAGCAGGCCCGGCACGCGCAGCTTTGGCCAAGACGAGCGCGTCTCAAGCTTCTCAGACAGCGCTTCTCTTGCCGGCCGATCGGTCGACGTCGCCGCCGCCGCGGCTATC
>MVAP01000177.1:0-21956 GCA_014825765.1 Cystofilobasidium macerans | reverse complement strand
CGTCTAAAGAGATTCCCTCTGCCGCGGGCCCGCTGGGGGGCGGGGGGGGTGGGAGGGGGGGGGCGGGGGAAAGGGGGGGGGGGGGGGAAAGCGGGGGGGTCTTCCCAAACCCTCCCCCCCCCCCCCCCCCCCTTTCTGACCCCCCCTCGCACCTACTCAGAGCGCTCAGCTCTTGGGGTGCGAATCCGGGGGGGGGGAGGGGTCCGACGAGAATGGGCGTTGCAGGTGAAGGGGGGGGGGGGGCTGGTCGAGACGGTGGAGCCCGCGTCGTCGGCTTCACCCCGTAAAAATGGTTCCAAAACGAAGATCTTCCCCCCCCCCTTCCCCGACACACACGCGTCCGACGATCGTGGGTCGTCCTCAACGGAAACGGAGAGCGGAGAGCAGCAGCAGCAGCAAAGGAGAGGGGGGGGGGGTTCGCGTGGAAAGCTTGGAGAATGGTCGGGTGAGGGGCGAGCATTGACGGAGAGCCTCCTTCTCTCCCCTTGTCTCGCTCGTTGAAAGGAGGGCGTCCGACCCCTCTCTTCTCTTCGCCCTACCTCCTTCTCTCTCCTCTTGCTCCTGCCGCCGCCGCCGTCGCCGTCGCTGCCTGGCTTCGCAGGCACCGCCGTCCAGAAGGGGGGAAGGGAGTGTTGACCCGAGCGCACTAGAGCCGAGACTCGGCTAGGCGGCCGGGCAGGCAGGCCCGGCAGGCGGGCAAGCGAGCGAGCGATGATGCAAGGGGAATCATGCGATCGGGTCGTATTCTTCGAGTCTCGGGAGAGAGGGGGGTGGGGAGGAGGAGGGAGAGGGAAAAGCATAGAAGAGATGGTGTGTGAGTGAGAGAGAGAAAGCGGGAGAAGACGGGGGCAACAAAGCGTCCCCCCCCCCCTCCCCCCTCCTCTCTGCTCTACACGGCACGGCACGGCACGGCACGTCGCGCACCCCTCTTCATCTCGCCTCTCTCACTGGGTCGTCTGGTTGGGGCACGAGCCGCACTTGCACGCTCCGGGGGCGCACTAAGGGAGGGAAGGTGGGGGGGGGGGGGGGGAAGGTCAGCAGCTGGTCGCTCAGACCGACATCACATGCCCCACCCAAAGTCGGTTGGGAGGCTGAAGAATGTCCCCTGGCGGATTCACGAGAGGAAGGGCAAGGGAAAGAGAGAGAGAGAGAGAGAGAGAGAGGGAGGGGAGGGGAAGAGGGAGAGCTCGAACGAACGAAAAAGACGCACGGTGCAAGCTCCGCCCTCGGCGCCGCCGCACGAGCACTTGGTCTCGACGGGCTTGACGTCCTTGACGCAGTTGGTGCACTTGCACTGGCCGGGAGCGCACTGTGCTCCGTGGGAGGGTCGAGGTCGAGGTCGACCCGCGAGAGGGAGGGCAGAGGTGGGGAAGGGAGGCGGGACGGACGGACGGACGGACGGAGAGAGCCGATGAGGGCCCAGCCAGCAGAGCAGGGAGAAAGAAAAGGGGGGGAAGAGCGCGTCAGCGGTTTTGTTCCAACTAGGATGGAGACGGGGCTCTTTGGCGTCGTCGTCGTCGTCGTCGTCGGGGCCCGAGGGAGAGGGGTGAGGGGTAAGGGGACGCAACCGAGCACTCGCCAGAGTCCTTGGTGGAGCAGCTGTTCGGGGGGAGTCAAGAGGAGAGGGAACGTGAAGGGCGAGGGCGTCAGTTGGAGGAAGGAGGCGTCCGAGAGAGGAGCGGACGGACGAGCAGGCCATGGTTGGTTTTATCGAGGAGGGGAAGAGATGGTTGGATGCAAGACGGGGAGGAGCGCCGTCGTTAAGAAGAAGGTCATCACGAGTCCTTTCCTGGAGACACCTTGGGCCCTCCAGCAGAAGCCTCATATGTCATCTCCTGGCCGGCCTGAGACTCGCTCATCTCCTAACAGGCAGCCATCATGGCTCATCGATGAACAGGCAGCCCATCATGGCCTCTGCAGGATGATCGCATCGCATGCTCGTCGAGACCTCCTGATGATGACAAGGGTTCCCACGCGCCCTTCCCTCTCTCCTCCGTAAAACGACCGCCCCCCGCCCCGTTCCACCCCCCAACCCAACTGCTCAAAATGCCCGTCCTGACGCTCTCGCAGACGGCGATTCCCTTCCCTTTTGCCCTCCTGGGCGCTCAGGCCTTTGCCGCCGGTCAACTCGGCGCCGACCTCTCGCTCGAGTGGGCCCGCGACGGCCAGACGGCGCTGCTCGACGGCCGGCCGGTCGCCGACGTCGCCGAGCTCGGCCACCTGCTCAAGGGCAAGGAGGTGCGTCCCCTCCCTCTTTCTTTCACCTTTGGTTCACTCCCCTGGAAAGAGTCCAGGAGCGAGTATGGAAAAGGATGTCGAGACTCTTTGCTGTGATTGAAAAGGGTGGAGACGGAGGGGCTGACGGACCCGGGCTCGTTCGACCTTCGCCCTCTCAGACCTCGTCGCCGGTCCTGCCGGCGCCGCTCGCTCCCAAGACGCCGTTCCCGGTCGTCAACGAGATCTTTGACGTCCTCGACGATTTCCTCGCCCTCCGGTCCGTCCTTGGTCCCTCCTCTCTGAACCCCTCGCTCGACCGCGGGCCTCCTCGCGGCCAAGGGGGGAACGTGTCCAGGCTGACCTCCGTCTCCCGGTTTCCCTTTCGACCCCTCCTCCTCGTCGTCCCTCCTCTTTGCGTGTCACTCCGCTCCCTTTCTTCATCTGCCTGCCTCGGTCGCAGGACCTTCTTTGGCGGTCACTCGCTCGGCTCAAAGGACTTTGAGCTCTGGGGCGCCATCAAGTGTTCGTCCCACTCACCACCCGCACCCTGTTGAGACCCTCCAAGGGGGGGGGGGGGGGGTTCGGTTCAAAAGGATCTGACCTATCCGCGCTCGACTTTGCCCCCCCCTCTCCTCTCCCCTTCCTGCATCGGCGCTCAACGACGACCACCGGGGGGTGATGGGACACGCGCGCACACCAAACGCTAGCGAACCTCCCTGCGATCGGCATCCTTCGCAAGGGCCTGCACGCCCACCTCGCTCGGTGGTTCACCTACGTTGAGCAGCTGCCGTCGACGGCCAAGGCGCTTGCCTCGCTCGCCGAGGCTAAGGCGGACAAGGTTCGCCCCCAATTCGACTCTCCCTTCTCCCCCCCCCCCCCCCCCCCCTGCTTTTGGGGCTCTGCCGCACGCGGAACGTGACGCCTCCTCGTAGACCGTCCGCTGACCCTGTCGGCCAACCTTCTTCTCCCCCCCCCCTTTCATGACGTTCGGCGATGGGCTCCCTCTTCCGACTCCCCTCCCGTTAGGGCACCGCCAAGAAGGCCGACATCTCGCTCGACCTGCCTGGCGCGTACGACGGCCAGGTCGTCACGCGTTTCCCGCCCGAGCCGAGCGGCTACCTTCACATTGGTCACTCGAAGGCGGCCCTCCTCAACCGCTTCTTTGCCGACAAGTACCACGGCAAGATGCTGCTCCGCTTCGACGACACCAACCCGCTCAAGGAAAAGTCTGAGTTTGAGGAGTCCATCACCGAGGATCTCGCCCTGCTCGGCATCAAGGCCGACGCCATCTCGCACACGTCCGACTGGTTCGACGAGCTCCACCGGCTCGCGATCCAACTCATCCGGTCGGGTCAGGCCTACTGCGACGACACCCCTCAGATGCAGATGCGGGACGAGCGCATGAAGGGCCTCGCCTCGGGTCGACGGGAAGCTTCCGTGGCCGACTCGCTCGCTCGCTTCGAGCAGATGACGCTCGGGACCGACGAGGGCAGCCGCTGGTGCCTCCGGGCCAAGATGTCGATCGACGATCCCAACAAGGCGATGCGCGACACCGTCATCTACCGCTGCGTCAAGGAGGCCCACCACCGGACCGGGACAAAGTACTTTTCCTACCCGACCTACGACTTTGCCTGCCCGGTCGTCGACTCGCTCGAGGGCGTCACCCACGCCCTTCGGACCAACGAGTACCGCGATCGCAACCCCCAGTACTTTTGGTTCATCGACGCCCTCAAGCTTCGGGCCCCGCACATCTGGGACTTTTCGTGCGTTGGGGGTTTTCCTTTTCCCCCTTGCTACCTGCTCCCGCTTTCCCGCCCCTCCTCCCTCCCTTCCCCCCACCCCCTTCTTGTTCGGTCGCCCCGAAGGACTGTCCCCTGACGATTCGCCTTGTTTCCCCCCCCGGGTCCGCGCAGCCGGCTCAACTTTGTCTACACCCTGCTCTCCAAGCGCAAGCTCCATTGGTTTGTCGCCGAGGGCAAGGTCTCGGGCTGGGACGACGCCCGCTTCCCGACCGTCCGGGGTGCGTCGGCCCTTGGTTCCGGTTCGCCTGGGGCTCAAAGACTGACCTCAAAGAATTCTGGGCTCTCTCGTCGCTCTGTTCGCTCTTCCTCCTGGACCACGCTTCGCAGGTGTCCGCCGGCGCGGTATGACGGTCGAGGCTCTGCGCGAGTACATCATCTCCCAGGGCGCGTCCCAGTCGCAGATGACGCTCGAGTGGGACGGCATCTGGTCGATCAACAAGCGCATCATCGATCCGGTCGTCCCTCGCTACTGGGCTCTGCTCGAGCGCGACCTCGTCCCGGTCGAGCTCGTCGGCGGACCGGCCACCGAGGAGTCGAAGCGACTGCCGAGGCACAAGAAGAACGCCGAGCTCGGTGACAAGACCACCTACTTTAGCTCGTCGATCCGGATCGAGCAGGCCGACGCCCAGTCGTTTGCCGACGGCGAGGAGGTGACCCTCATGGACTGGGGGAACGCCTTTGTTCGCTCGCGGACGGTCGCGGCCGATGGCACGACCGTCACCGGGCTGACGCTCGAGCTTCACCTCGCGGGCGACTTTAAGAAAACCAAGAAGAAGGTGACGTGGCTCGCGGCTCCGTCGGCGACCAACGCGCTCGCGCCCGTCACGTTGATCGACTACGACTACCTCATCACCAAGAAGAAGCTCGAGGAGGACGACAAGGTCGAGAACCTCGTCACGCCCGTGACCGAGTTCAAGGAGGCCGCTCTCGCCGACGCCAACGTACTCCGCGACGTCCAGCCGGGTGACACGCTCCAGTTTGAGCGCAAGGGCTACTACATCTGCGATGTCGAGAAGGAGCAGGACGGTCGGCCGCGCTTCATCCTGATCCCGGACGGTCGGGCCGCCGGCGTCGAGAGCAAGGCGGTCGCCGCCCTCCAGGCGGCTGAGAAAGCGGCCAAGGCGGTCGGCGGCGAGGCCCTCAAGCAGGGCAAGAAGGCGGCCAAGCAGGGCAAGGCCGCCGTCGCGGGCGCCCTCGACGCCGCCCAGAAGGCCGTCGCGGGGGCTTCGTCGTCGTCGTCGTCGTCGCCGTCGGCGGGGGCCGCCGACGCCGGCATCAACGTCCACAAGTCGGACATCACGTCGGGGTTCGACATCCCCGTCTCGACCACGGTGCGGTTCTTCCGCGCGCCCCGAGACGTCCGTTCCGAGTAGCAGCAGGCTGACCCCCTCCCCCCCACCCCCTCCCCCTCTTACGCTCTTTGTGGTTTAGATGTTTGAGACCAAGCGCATCTACGGCGACGAGGACCTCAAGATTGAGACGCCCTCGGCGATGCACTCGGTCACGCCCTACACCCAGCTCTGAGCTCGGCCACGCGCGAGAGATGTGAATGACTCCGTTAGCCTGTTCAAACTTGAGCGCGGGACAATGGAGCAGAGCGGGTCATGTGCAGAGAAGGTCACAGAAAGGGCGTAAGATCGTGGGGCTGATAAAAGAGAAGAGGGATGCGAGAGAATGTGGTGGGTGTGTTTTGGGCGTAAGTTGCAAGAGAGAGAGAGGCGACACGAATGACAGAGGGGTCCCGGAAGAAAGGAACAGCACAGAAGGGGGACGCGGCGAACGGCCTACTCCTCCTCGTCACGCAGGCGGCCGACGAGAGGAACGGCTTCGTAGCGGTCTTCCCGGTCAGCGGTCTCACGCTCGGCCGCCTTGGCGCGCCAGCTGGCTGGAAGGATGCTGAGACGCTGGAGAGTCGAGAGAAGGCCCGACCGCAGGAGGGTGGACGGAAGCGATCCCATCGGGCTCGAGGCCGGTGGAGGCCCGCGGGCCAAGCGAGTGGCCGAGGTTGAGAGGATCGAGTTGGACGGCCGTTGCCACCACTGCGGTGGGGGGAGGAAGGAAAGGGCGAGGTCAGGGTCTGTACGTTGACGCAGGGAGTGGATAACCGCTCCGGAGGGACTGACGTTGAGAGTGAGCGAGCCGACGACGACGCTGACGCTCGACATAGCCATCGCGCTCGCTGCCATCATCGGGTGCAAGTGAAGGCCCCAGGGAAGAAAGAAGCCCATCGCTAGGGGGATCATGAGAAAGTTGTAGACGCAGGCAAAGACGAGGTTGGCCTGCGGGTGAGCAAAGGGGTGGGGGGGGGGGGGGGCGGCCGAGTCAGCGCAAGCAGGGTGACGAGCCGAAGAACGCTTGCTCCAAGGGACGGACCTTGATCTTCCAGACGATGGCCCGGGCCAGGGCGAGGGCGGCAACGACGTCCAGGAGGTCACTCCGCATAAGCACCACGTCGGCAGCCTCGATCGCGACCGACGTGCCGGACGAGAGCGCGATGCCAACGTTGGCGGCGACCAAAGCGGGCGAGTCATTGATGCCGTCGCCGACCATCGCGACACCACCCCCAGCTCCGCCCCCTTGCGCCTCGACGAGATCGCAGACGATCTTGGCCTTCCCCTTCGGGCTGACTTCGGCCCAGACGTCGGCCTCGTCGATGCCGACCTCGCGGGCTACCGCGCGGGCTGTACCGGCAGCGTCCCCAGTCAGGAGCTGAACGTTGATGCCCATGTCCTGCAGGGCTTGAATCGCCTGGACCGAGGACGGCTTGAGCATGTCGGTCAGGCTGAGGGCCAGGACCGGGACGGGTGAGGCGGTCGAGCCAAAGGAGGCCGGACGGGTCGGCGTCGAGGGAACGAACGAGACGAAGATCGCGGTGTTGCCCTGGCCTGTGTGCGTTGCTGCGAACTCGCGGAGAGCGCGAGGGAGGTCAGCCTCGGCCGTAGCGTTAGCGCCTTCGTGCTTGCCGTCGTCATGGCCGCCGGCCTTGTGGCCGAGATCGCGGATCCGGGCCGAGGCGGCCGGCGACTCGAGCACGAAAGCCGCCTTGCCGATCTTGACGAGGTACGGCGTCTTACTGCCGCCCTCCCCAGCGATGGTAACGGACGCCATGACGCCTTGGCCGGTAAAGGATTCAAAGGCGCCGACGTCAGATCCAGCAATCGACCGGCCGTGCGAACGGAGCAGCAAGCGGCCGTAGGTAGAGACCGCGAGAGCGAGCGGGTGTTCTGAACGAGCTTGGGTAGCGGCAACGAGTGAGAGGACCGAGCCTCGCGTGAGTGCGGGGAAGGCCGCCGAGTTGACAGCAAGGTCGAGCGAGGCGCGAGAGACGAGCGTCGGGGCCGAGGCGCTCGGCTCGCCATCCAGCTCTTGCGGTTGCTCGTCATCGACGCTGGTGTCCGGCCAGCAAAGACCGCCAACCTCGAGCTTACCCATCGTTACAGTGCCCGTCTTGTCAAGTAAGATTGTCCGGACGGCGACCATGGCCTCGAGGGCTTTCCCGCCTTTGATCAAGATGCCGTTCTGGGCGCCGACGCCGGTGCCGACCATGACAGCTGTCGGGGTCGCCAAGCCGAGCGCGCAAGGACAGGCGACGACGACGACTGAGATAGCCAGCTTGACGCACGTCGACAGCGTCGTCGATCCCTCGGCGCGGAAGACCATCGGCAGGCTCGTGAGCTCCATGACCCAGCACGAGAGGACCATCCAGCCGACAAAGGTCGCGAGCGACAACGACACGACGACGGGCACGAATACGCCGGCAACGCGATCAGCAAACTCCTGGATCGGTACCTTGGTCGTCTGGGCGTCTTCGACCATTTTGACGATCTGGGCGAGTGCCGTGTCGGCTCCGGCCCGGGTGATGCGGACATCCATCGAGCCGAGGCCGTTGACCGTGCCGCCAATGACATGGTCGCCGATGACCTTGAGCGAGGGCAGAGCCTCACCCGTCACCATCGACTCGTCGATCGAGCTCGAGCCGGTCACAACCTCACCGTCCGCCGCGATCCGCTCGCCCGGTTTGACCTTGACGAGGTCGCCGACCTGGACCCACTCGGTTGGGACCTTGCGCTCCTCGCCGCCGTTGGCCTCGTCGATGAGTGTCGCGCTCGACGGCGTCAAGCTCATCAGATCGGTGAGGGCGGCCGACGTCTTGCCCTTGGCGAGGTTCTCAAGGTAACGGCCGAGCGAGACAAACGTAATGAGCATCGTCGACGTGTCGAAGAATGTCTGTGGCGTCGTGTAAGGGCCAGAACCGAGTGAAGCGACCAAGAGCGAGACGAAAGAGTAGGTGAAAGAAGTGGTTGTCGCAATGACGACGAGCGTATCCATCGTGCTCGACCTGGAAAGGTAAGAGGGGGAGGGGGTCAGACGACGAGACGCCGCCGCGCAAGAGCAAGCTCCAATCGCTGACATACTTGTGCTGGGCTGCCTTCCAGGCGTTGACGTAGAAGCGGCGGCCGAGCCAGACCTGAACGGGAATCGTCAGGCTACCCTGGACGAGGTCTCCCCAGCTGATAGCCCGCCAGACTTGGGCGTCGACGGCGCCCTTGAGACCGACCCTGGGCGCGACCATACCGACGACGAAGACCGGAACGGCAAATGCGAGCGACCGATAGAATGTCCGCCGCCACTCGCCGATCTCGCGCGTCTTCTTGAGCGAGTCGAGCTGGGTCGGGTTGAGTGGGCTCGAAACCACGGCGTCGAGACCGAGCCCCTGAATAGCAGTCACGAGATCGCGCAGCGGCGTCAGGGCCGGAGTGTAAGTGATGGCAAGGAGCGATGCCCGGCCCTCTTCCGGGAAGCTCAAATGCTGGACACCGGGCAGGGCGCCGAGTGTGCGGAGCAGCGGCTCGAGCTCGGCGGGCGAGGCGTTCTCGGGCAGGCCGTAGACCTCGACATTGGTCTCGGCCGAGGACGAGGGCGGGAGAATGAACGCATCAAAGCCAATGTCACCAATCTCATCGACGACCTTCTCGGACGACCAGCCCTGAGCCGGGTCGTAGAGGACGATGGCCCGTTCGGCCAATAGCGCAACCTTGACGCTGACGATGCCAGGAAACGCTGCCAGGGCGCCCTCGATGGCAGCGACGCAGGCGCCGCACGTCCTGTGAAGGGCGATGGAACAAAGCAGCAACCGTGTCAGCTCATCGCCGAATGAGCCTAGAGTGCGTGAAAGGAGGCGAGCAGTCAAGGCAGATGCATCGAGGACGGACGACTCACATTCCCTCGACCCGAAGCTCGACGCGCTCGATCGCACCTTCGCCCTCGCCCTCATCACCCTCCTCGCGCGCGAGACCGAGCGACTCGTACGCCTCAGCCTCGGCCGGGCTGACGGCGTTGGGCAGATGGACCGACGGGAGCTTGCGATGCCTGCTGCGGCCGCTGGGAGAGTTACCGTCCTGGGCCGCAACAGAGCGGAAGAGACTTGAGAGGGGCGTCGCGGTGGGCAGGGATGCGAGGAAGCCCATCGTCGACAACCTCGGCAAGGGGTTCCGCGAAAGCGGAGGCAATCGAGGAACTGTAGGCGGGGTGCTGCAGGCACTGGACGAGGTGACGAGACTGGGTGAGTGTCTGAGAGAACAAGCAAGCTTCGGAGGGGATGTGACGAGGGAGAGAGAAACCGCCGCGCCCTCGCTCGGTCAGCCTGGCGCCGGCCAGGCCCGGCCGGCCGGACGCTGGCAAGCGACAGAGGATAGGAAGGGCCTGCCTCGGGGAAAGGGGGCGAATCTGAAGGGGCCCTTGGCCCGGGTGCAATACGCACGAGAGGGCTGCGACGCAGATAAGGGAGGGTAGGGCGGCTGCTAGAAGGGATCGAGACACAGAGGGGAGGATGGGTTCGGCGAACGAAAACGAGCCGGCCGCTGCCCTCGCCCTTGGCTCCTAGCCTACGCCGCTGCTTATCAAATCTGATGGCTGGCGCGCCGGCCACAAACGCAGGCGAAGGCCCCGCCGCCGACCGAAATAACACCGCTAGGCAAGGTCTGACGCCTGGGACATGACTAAAAAAATCACTCGGCCGTGGGTAGGCTGAGAGCGTCGACAGGCTACTCCCAGTGGTCCGAAGATTGGACGTGCCTGCAACAGAAGGCGACGCCGGTCAGGCTATGCGCGCACGCCCAAACAGTAGGCGAGGGCCAGACTCATCCCCGCCCAAGGTTGCCATTAAGACACTTAAGGCAGAAAAACTCGCCGCCCCCCCCCCCCCCCCCTCCCCCTCGTGAACTCCCCTCTCGGAGCGCCTTTTAGCTTCTCCGCTTGCACGGGATTGAAGGGCCTGCAGTCGAGCTCGTCCAGAGGGAGGTCGCTTCGGGTCGATAAGGCGGCAGCGCGCAGTCATGATCTCACATCACGCCCTCCGCGCATCTCAGCCTGACCGAATGCTCCGCACGAAGTACCTTGTTGAGTTCTGGCGTCTGTTGAACGCTGTCCGACATGTCTGCGCATAGCCATCTCTAACGGGGAGCGTGTAGTCGATCACTTGACGTGCGTCCCGTCGCGCTGAGGGTGACTGACGAACGTGAGCGTGAACCGGTCGTAACGCGGGGCCTGCGCGTCCGACGCGACCCGAGCGCTCGCGCGTCGACCTGTCGAGCAACAGCACTTCCTCGACGCTCGCCCACCTCCATCCTCATCCCTCAACGCAACCATTTGTGGTCTTCCCGTGGATGGCCAGCTTGGACGTCCAATTGCACGACCTGGTTGAGAGCCAGATGCCGTCGCTCGCCGGGCAGGGCGAGCGGGACGAGCTGACCGACTACGTCCGGCAGCTCCTGACGACGTGCGTCCGACCGAGCATCATTGCCGCAAGTGCTGGCCTGATAGACCTGCGATCCCATCTTCTACAGGCACTTTCCGGTTGTCAAGGATCGGCTCGACCGATCGGTCCAGGAGCGGATTGAGAAGCACCTGCTTGCTCAGCCCGGAATCTCGTCGTCGTCCTCGCGTGGGTTGACTTCGACCTTGACGCCGACCGACCGTGCCGTCCGATTTGCTCAGCTTGCTCGTCAGCTGTCCGAATCTTCCTCGCCGTCGACCTCAGCCGCAGAGTCTGCTTCCGAAGGAGGCGTTCAGCGAGTCGACGAACTGCTCGAGCTCCTCCTCCTACTGGCTCCCTCTGCCCCGAGCGGCAGCAGAAGCTCCTCGTCACTTGCCGAACCATTCTTCGGGCTGTCCAGCGCGCCAGCACCTCGGCTTCAACACGCTCCACCACTAATAGAGCCGTCACGACCAAGTGTTGGACTACCTGAGCGTCCGTCGAGGAGTGAGGCACGCTCGGGACAACCGCCATCCGCCGTCGCCAAGGGAAAGGGTCGGGCAGTCAGCAAGGCCCAGCTGCTAGAGGAGTGGTACGCTTCTACAGGTGCGTCTGTCCGGTATCATAAGCGGCTGGCCCCAGCATTATCATTCAGGCTGACGGGTGCTCATCCGCTGCTCTTCACGGCTTCAGGCAAGAACCCTCTTCCGGCCGACACGCTCCTGCGCGAGTCGCTCTATCTCCTCCAGGGCATCTCGGGGATCCACATCTCTTTCGCGACCGCACCACCTCCTCAGCTCAATCCGTACCTTCTACCGCCACATCATTTCCCGTCGGCCGGTCCGGCTGCCGGTGCAAGTCCGCACCTGTCTTCGGCGAGCTTTGAGGCGGATGGCCCGATCGACGACGTTGAGGAGGCCGGCCAGCTCGTCTTCCACGACGTGGCCGAGGGAGGAACCGTCTCAGGTCCCGTCCGCGGCCTACTCCGGGGCTTGGGTGAGACGGGCTGGCTCGTCCGCAACGTTGAGACCTTTGTGCGCGAGGTGCAGGACGCTGCGAGCACGGGCGGCAGGCATGGCGACAAGACGGTGCAAGATGGCGAGGTTCGACGAGGCGGCCTGGTTGAGCAAGTACGCCGCAGAGATGACTCCATGTCTTGATGCTTGTGACTGGCTGACCTCTGATATGGTCCTGGCCGCTCGGCATCTCGCAGAGCTTGTGCCACTTCCTCCAGACGCAGCTGACCGAGTACTACCATCTAATTTCGATCCTCGAGACTCAGATGTCGTCCTCTAGCGGCGGCATTGTAGACGAACAGAACGAGGGCAGCGCCGACGGCTTTGCGCCGAACGATGGCTTGACACTCATGCGGCTCGGCGTCTGGACGCGCGAGGCCCGGCTCAAGATGCGCTTGATGAGTCTGATGGTCGACGACTGCCGGTGTACGTCGGCCAACCTGACAAAATGACCACCTCGATCTCCAGCGCTGATGAAAACTTGATCTACTCTGCCCTCCAGCATCAAGCGGCGGCCAGCTCGTCTCGCGCATCCACGCTTACACTGAGAACGGCGACCCCTTCGCACGATCCTTCACCGACTCGGTCCTCGAAGAGGTCTCAAAGCCCTTCTTTTACTCGCTCTCACAGTGGATCTACCACGGCGATCTTCACGACCCGTTCGCAGAGTTCTTTGTCTTGCCGAATCCGAGTCTCGTCCATACGAGCTACCTCGCCGCCAGCTCGACGCTTCTCGGTGCAGAGGATCTCGGCTTCGGTGGCGGCCGCGAGGGAGGAGGCGAGGGCCGCAGCGAGGGCGGCGTCAAGAGCTGGGAGCTCTGGCGACGTAAGTGGGAGTTTAAGGATGAGATGCGGCCGAGCTTCGTTAGCGAAGAATTTGCCCGCAAGGTGAGCCCTCGCTCCGGCCCGCTCGCGACCGACGAGGTTGCTGAGATCAGCCCCTCCTTCCTGCAGATCTTCTCGACCGGCAAGTCGCTCAACTTCATCCGCTACTCATGCCAAGACAGTGATTGGATCGTGACGCGGGCGAAGCTTGAGAACGCTGGCAAAGGTGAGCTCACCCGCTGCGAGTTGTCCAATGATTTCCGGCCTTGACATCCTTTGATTACCCCATACCCTCAGTACTCAAGTACTCTGACATCGCCGGCCTCGAGCGCTCGATAGACGCGGCGTACGAAATTGCCTCCAAGAGGCTGCTCGAGATCTTCTTCGACAAGTTCGAGTTTATGGATCACCTGCGTGCGCTCAAGATGTACATGCTGCTCGGGCACGGCGATTTTGTCGACTTGCTGATGGAATCTCTCGCGTGCGTCCGCCGTGTAACTTGAGTCTTGCCGGTGGCGATCGGCCGCTAACCCATCGGCCTCATCGTCGCTTGATGTTTAGACCGGATCTATCCAAGCCAGCCAATCAGCTCTACCGGCATACACTGACGGCGACTCTCGAGTCGTCGATCCGGTCCTCGAACGCTGCATATGACCCGCCAGCAGTCCGTCGGCGGCTGGACGCGCGCATGCTTCCGTACGCCCATGGCGAGAGCGGCTGGGACTGTTTCGTGCTCGACTACAAGGTCGATGCTCCGGTCGACACGGTGCTCGACCCGCGGACAATGGAGGCCTACCAGCGCATGTTCGTCCACCTCTGGAAGCTTAAGCGAGTCGAGAGCGCCCTCAGCGGGAGCTGGATGCGCCTTGTCGGCGGCGGTAATTCGCGCGGGTCGAGTCGAGCCAGTAAGTGATTCGCTGTGCTTTGCAAAGTTGCATCGAACCTGACTCGATCGGTCTTGCCGGGCCAGGTTCCTCGGCCGACTGGCACCAGGCCCGCATCGTTCACGCCGAGATGTTGCACTTTGTGCGCCAGCTCCAGGCATTCTATCAGCTCGAGGTGATCGAGTGCTCGTGGCAGGCGTTTGAGGAGCTCATCGCCAAGAATGAGGACGGCCTCGACGGCCTCGTCAAGGCCCACCGCGAGTACCTCGGCCGACTCATGACGCGCATCCTGCTCGTCAGCACGTCACGCAGCGGAGGCACAGAAGTGCGACCCCTCTAGAGGCAGCGTCCAGTCCATCTCGGTGCATCCATTGACAATGACCCTCCGCTTACGCAGGATTCGCTCCTACGCAAGGTGCAGGAGGTCTTCCAGGTGATTCTGGATTTCCGAACAGCGACGGTGAGTGCCGCAGTTCGACACTTTCACATCAGGTCCCATTAACGTCGGTTGCCGTCCTTCTTCAGGAAACGCTCTACCGCCACACGCTCGAGGAGGAGGTCCGCCTCGACTCGCAGCGGGATTTGCAGCGCGTGCGTCGTGCCTCACAGGGTCTCGATTACACGAGCTGGGCTGACTCAGACTCGCCCGCTTCTCTCTGCTAGGGTGTCTTTACCCAATCGACTCTCCCGTCACTCAAAAAGAATGAGGGAGAGCTCATGCGAGTTCGAGCCCAGATCAAGGATCTCAGCGCGGCCTTCCAAAACGGCGTCAACGGCATCGTCGCCAACGCCGCGGCCCGTGCGTCTCCTCGCCAGCGGGAATGGTCAATCGCGGCACAAAACTGACGACTACCTCTCGTTCACCCTCTCGCAGATCCCGACCCTGAGGTCAAGCTACTTGCCATCCGCTGCTCGTACAATGCTTTCTACAACCTCCGGCCGCCGAAGGAGCGGCGGAAGGAGCGTTCCGCCTAGCGCTCACTTGAGCAGGCTGGCCTTGGCTGGCGGCTCGGCGTCACCTTGACTTCGGGTGCGCACAGGTGGGCGTGCATCTTATGACTTTCACGTCCATCTTCCACTACCAGCTCATACATTGCGGCTGTTTGTCGGTCAGCTTCGTCGTCTTCACCTAGGACGACGTATTGACGTTTAGACGCGAAGGGCCCGCGCGCGTCGTTTGATGCTCGCACCGCGCGATACCCCGGCCTCCCTGCCCCCACCCGCTGCAGGCGGCCGCCCCATTCTCCTGAATAGCCTCCTCACAAGCACGCCCTTCAGCAATCCTCCCATCCCCAATCCTCTTCGTCCCGATCCTTCCCCCCTCCCCCCCCCCTTAACTCTCTTCTTTCTGCCCTCTGCAGTGTACAACCACCCCTTTGGCCCGCATCAATGGCCGAAGGGAAGCCCTGGACTTTCGCACCTACCCGGCCTGGCCCTCGCGTCATGAATAAGCCTGTGCCGCGACCTTCCCGATCGCTGACGGCAGCGGAAAACGAGATCACGCTTGACGTCTTTTCTATCGTGATAAGAGCCGAGTAGGGCTCGGTTTATTCGCTCATCGACGTAGACATGGCGGTATGCCTCAGATGTCAGATCTGTCATTACAGCCGCTGGCAGGAGAGCCTCCGACGCGCTCGCCCAGGATCTTCGAGTTTTCGCGGAGGATGCGCAAGCTAATCAATGGTCTCAAGCGCGAGTGCATCACGATGCTCATCCGCAACGAGATTCACTAGCTGACGTTATTCGGCTCATGCAGGACCAAAGATCACTAGCGGGTCTGGCTGCCAAGCGGTCGCGCATCACTGGGATCATTCAGTCTGCAATCAACGGGGGCTCGAGAACGAGGTTGTGCCATTTGAACCTTGTCGAGACGGTTATATGGAGATTGGGGTGCCACCAATGCCGGCGCTGCACGCGCTGCAGGACGCAGCACTGAAGGCAGTGAAATAGGTCAGGACTAAGCACAAGACAGCCAAGCCTTGCCGGGGAGTGCTCCGCGAGTCTTCTGTATCATTGGCGTGGTAATGCCATACTTCTGACGTCTCGCGATCTCGTCGCGCATCAGCGGGCACTGACAATCTGGGTTTCTAGCGGTTTTTGACGGCCTCTGATCAGCCCGGCTACCAGAGCAGGACGGCGCTTCCCTCCGCCGTCAGTCTGCCTCCCAAGCCGCAATAACAATGTCGTCGTCTGCTCGCATCGTCCAGGAATGCGAGCGGCTGATCCGCAGGCCTCACCTAGAGGTCTTTGACACCATGTCTCCTGTGCCCTCTTGCGAGCGATCGATGCGACTCTGTCCATTGAGGCAATGTCATGGTCAACCGTAGGACGCCAGCCGCGCCCAGCGCTCCCTGATTTCGGCGAGCAAGACGCACAGACCAGCGCTGTTGCGTCGTACGCGGCCTTCGTCCTCCCCACCCTCGCCGAGGACGCGCTCGCCCCGCTCCGTCCGCTCAAAGACGAGCTGGCCCCACTCTGCGATGCCGAGCACGAGGCCGGCGTGGTCGATGATGAGCGTTCGGCCGCCATCGAGGTCGCGACTTGCGTCGAGGACGACGACAGCGAGCTCAAGCGCGGCCGCCAGGACCGAGACCTCGCCGTCGTCCATCGAGTCGCAGCCGACTGGCCCCGCTGCCGCCGCCCGACCGGCCGACTTCACTGCGAGCCTCAGCGTCTCCGGAGCGATGGCGGCGAGAAAGAGGGGCGAGTGGCGGGCGGCATGGACGAGGACCGACATAGTCGCGAGCAGCTTCGAGAGCGCCAGGGCCGAGAGGAGCATGCCCGCGCCGGTCGAAGTGAAGCGCGACGCCGAACGGGCAGCCTTGGCGTCCTCCTCCTCGCAGTGGAGCCAGAAGCGGCTGATGAGCGGAAGGATGAAGAACTCGGCCGCGACGTCTTTATACGCCTCGATGCCGAGCTCGGCCGCTGGAGTCGCCGCCGCAACCGGCGAGACGCCCCCGGCCGGCATTTTAGAGAAGCGCTTGACGCGCGCCAGGTTCTGTCTTTGGAACTCGACGAGCTTCGACTCGGCATCCTCGCGCGAGCGCTCGATGGCCATCGAGCTGAGTTCTCCCGCGACGAACTCGACTGGTCCGCGTGCAGGCGCCGTAAGAAGTTGTCGCTGTCTGGCGTCTGTCAGGGAGACATACCGGTCGTGCAGCGCCGGCGGCAGTCGCTTGCTCGGCCAGTCGACCGATGCGGTATTGAGGGCTGCGATCGTCGGCAGACCGGCGGCCTCCCGCGCGCCCATCGCGAGCGCCGTAAGGATCGCCGAGCGTTGCTGGAGTGAGTACTGATTGACGAAGTATTGCTCGATGAGAGAGCTGCAAAAGGAGGCAGGCATGCAGTCGAGTCAGGAGAGCCTGGCTTCTGGCGACAAAGGGATGCTCCGCGCGACGCACGGGGCGGTCTGCCGGGGTGAGCAGGCGACAAGCGCGTTGAGGATGCCTTGCTTACGATTGTCAAAGTCGTCGAGCTCGAAGTTGTCGCTCAAGCCGGCGAGCGCCAGCGCAATGTAGACGGCGTTCTCGTCTGTACCCGACAGATGCTTGATTGTCAGCCGCACTCGTGACGTCAGCAGCGGTCGACAAAGACAACAGACGCACCGAGCTCCATGCCGAAGCCGCGCTTGCGCCGGACGAGGCTCTCACCCCATTTGAGGCCGGCCTCGAGCTTGTCCGCGTCGTCCCGACTGCTTAGCAGCTGGCCGAGCTGGGCAAGGTACACCGGCCGCGGCACCTTCGTCTTCTTGGCATTGTAGAGTGTCGGATCGTCGACGTACTCGTCGAGGTCCGACGGTGACGGCGAGGCCGAGCGGGTCGACGAGACGGATGACGCCGATTGGTAACCTGTGAGCGAGTCGTCCGAGTCGGAGAGCTCAACCGGCGCTGCGATCTTAGCCTTGCGCTTGATCGGCGGTCGATTGAGCGCAGAAGTCGTCAGGTCGCGTCGTGGCGAGGTTGTGGGCTCAGCAGTCCCATCGTGCGGTGAAGCTGCCGACTCTGCGCTCAGCTCCCAGCCGAGCTTCACGTTGATTCCCTTGTCGATTGCTGCCGGGTTGGCCTTGAGCGCTCGGAGCCGCCTCGCGAGTCGCTTGTGAGGCTCGTCGCCCTCCCAAATACCGAAGTTGAGAGCATTACCCCCGGCTGGAACCGTAAGCTCGCTGACAACTTCAGCACCGAGCATACCGAGGTGACGGATCATCCGGTCGGGATGAGAGAGGTAGTGGGTGAGGCCGTGGAGGAAATTAGGCGAGGTGGCAACCCGCTGCAGCGTCGGAGATTGAGGTGGGAATGTTCGCAGGAGGATGAGGAATATAGTTAGGACATCTGGAGTTGGTGACACAGGGCGTCAGCAAGCGGAGCAGACTTTGCATTCGGGAGGGAGAGGTCAAGGCTCACAGATGTGCTTCGCGGCGAGCGAGAACTTGATGAACTGGAGATCGGTCCATAGGTCGAGAACCCTCATCAAGAAGGTCTCCAAAGCTAATGACAGAGGACAGGGTCAGCTTGCGTTGCCGAATATGTTACCTGAAGCCAGATCACCCACCTTTCTCGTCTCGTTCCGGTCCACCTACCCAGCGAACACATATCCGCGCGCGAGCCTCGACCGCCGCCTCCCCTCCGGCCAGGCTGACCGCTTCGATACCTAAGAGGACCTTCTCAGCCAGCTGAGGCTCGCCGTTGATCGGGAGCAGGGCGTGCAGGATATCGCCAGCCCGCGTGCAGGCAATCTTGCAGACAGGCCGGTTGACTGAAGCGACGCCGAGAAGGAGATGTCGGAGGAGGGCCTCGCACATACGCACGCGATCGGCAAAACTTGCCCCACCGCTGCCTCTACCGGAGAGGATGGTGCGCCAGCTGAGGGCATAAGGACCCTCCGTAGCCAGATTTGCACTGTTGCAACGGGGGAGGAATCGCGGGAGGAGGACAGAGAAGAGCGTGGTGGGATGGGCAAGGGCGTCTTCCGTCGACCTAGGAATGGAGGAGGGCGACGCGTAGCCCTGGAGGAGAAGAAGGCGAATGATGAAGGAGAGAGGCCGCCGATCCACTGCTCGGGCGTTGAGGTACGTCAGTGTGCAGTTGCGTCGCGTCGACCAAATGAAGAACGGGCATTGGCGCACGCTGTTGAGCACCCGTCATGCTCTCCCAAAGAAGTCCATCGACGCCCTCGACTATAGCGCCAAAGACGCGTGCCTGCTCGAGCTCGGCCGGGATCGGATAGGCTTCGCCTCCACGAGTCGCATTGGCGACCTTGATCGGGATAGACACCAGTGCGCGGGCGAACGCCTCCCAGGCGATCAACTCCTTGGCCAACCAAGGTGAGCCTGGCGCGGCGCCCGACGCCGTGTTGAGTGCATGGTAGGTCCGTTCGAGAGGATAGCGATTGATGATTCGAGCCAGGAGTGGAACTGTGAAACCGAGAGGGGCCGATGATAACGCTGGTCTAGGACCGGCATGAACTGAGGAGGCAGTAGCAGCAGCAGCAGTCGAATGGAGGAGGACCTGCAGGCCTGACATGGCAAGGACGGCCGCCGCCTGATTGCTCGTCCTGCCCCCCGTGTCCGAGATCGAAGGACAGAACCATGCATCGAGCGCTTGCCGGACAAGCGCGAGATCCTTGTCGTCATGGACGGCATTGGCGTCTGCGGCCCACGCGCCGGCGAGCTCCAGCACGGCCGCTTGGATCGAGCCCAGCATGCGTCCGAGTAGCACGCCCCGCGCCTCAGACCCTCGGCTCGCCCCGGCTGGCCAGCGCCAGGCGCTGTGGTCTTGCGAAGCGAGGGCGACCGGAAGGAGGGCGAGCAGGTCGAGCGGCGGGCAAACGAGCGCGAGGACAGCCGACGCCGACGGCACCGGCTGCCGAAGGGCGTCACGCGTCGTCCGAAGCAGGGCCGTCACCTCATCCCCTGAGGTGGAAGCTGAGGACAGCATCACGGGCGGTCAGATCACGTTGCTTGAGACCGGATATCTGACCGAGGTTGAGGTGCAGCAGGAAGCTGAAGCCACGCCTTCCCCTTTCGCGTCTCTCCCACCTGCGAGGCGAGAACCAAACAGCCAAGCGGCGCCTCCCAGCCAACGAACCGTCACTTTTGCACCTCATATCTATGCCTGACGCCAGGCCTGCCGCGCCACCCTTAATCATGTCGTCAGCTGATGTCAAGTCTGACAATTCAAATCATCCCTTGAATTGACAGCGTTGGCAAAGCCGTCTGCTCGACTCAATATCGACAGCTTACTGCCATTGCAGCGCGATGTGAACTGACGCCAGCGTCTTCCAACGCGCGTCCTCGACAGAACATGAGCTTAGGCCAGACCAGGCCAGACCGGATGGGACCGGATGGGACGAGCCTCTCCTTGATCTCGACTCTACTAGAGATTGAGACCCGGTGGCCGGCGTGAGTCCGACAGGCGAGCCTCGTCGATCGCGGTGCTCAGACCGGAAGCTTGCGAGTGGCACGGACGGGCCGGCCGGCTGAGCTCACGAGCATCGGCTCGCCACGGACCAGCATCCGGTGCGCCCTCGCAGTCAAGATCTCTGTTCTCAAGTCCCCAAAGATCATCCCTAGCCCCTCCGAGTGCTTGGGCCGTATACGCCTCGCTATCCCGCCGCCCGTCATGAAGTATTCACTCCTCGCGCTCGGCCTCCTCGGCTTCCTCCTCGCCGACTCCGCTCTTGCCGCTCAGCTACCAGCAGGCCGCCTGTCTACCGCTCCAGATCCCCGCCACGGCAATTACGACAATGACGACGGCGTCAGCTTCGCACTTGTCTGGCCGTCGAACAAGGCCTCCGCCAGTGGCCACGACGTCGCACCAGTCGATTTGCACGACGGCGCACACGATCACATGCATGGCGCCGGCAGCTCGTCCCCGTTCGACCCGAGCTCCCTCTACGGGCCTAACGGCGAGGTCTTGGAGCCGATTCCAGGCATCAACGCTCCGCCGATTCACTCTCATCGCCAGTCAGTCTACCTTCTCCTCTTGTCTATGCGCAGTCATGCCTTGCATCGAGCTGACACCCTAAACCCTGGCGTAGCGGCGCAATGCAACCTCTTCAAACACTGAACGAGACAGCCATCCTCGCCAGTCACGATCCCAACCCACTCTCATACTGGGTGCGTCTCGAATGGCCCTCGCAGTCGTGCTCGCTTGGCGTCCAGACCCATCTCGCTTACTGCCACTCCTTCCTGCTCGCCAGACGCATGACTACGTCTTTGAGTCGGATGACAAACGCCTCGGCAGGGGAGGGCAATACGGTGGCTGGATCGTCTTCGGACATGGCCTTGTCATGGTCCTTGCCTGCTTGCTCATCTTGCCTCTCGGTGCGTGCGACGAGAAAGGGGTTGCCCACCGCATACAACCCTCTCATCAGTTCTCCTACCTGCATGCTCCTCAGCCCTTGCCTTCCGCACCGTTCAATCGCCGTTTTACGGCCCGATGCTTTTCTTGGTGTGCATTCTCTCACTTGGCTCGCTCATCGCTTCCTGGATCTACCGTTCCCGCACGCCGAACCTCTACGCCCACGAGACGCACAGCCCAATCGGCTACGTCACGCTCGGCTTCATCTACAGTCTCGGCGTCTGGGATGCATACTGTCTCCCAGCGCTCCAACGATCCGGCATGACTGAGGGTCCTGTTGTCCGAGCTTGGGCGGCGCTCCGTAGGCTGTGGTCAGTGCAAGCGGCAACTTGGCGACGGACGGCCAAGTACACTGCGGTTGACGAGGAGCAAAACGTTGCATCGGAGGACATTGATGCCGAGCGTGGTACAGGCACCTTTCGCATCGCCGATGAAGAGGACGAGGATGAAGCGCAGGCTTTGTCCTCGCCTAGCGCGTACCCGTCGCAGGCGACCGACTGGCGCCCGACCCTGCTCGTATCCGATTGCTCCCACGAAGTAGCCGTCCAGAAGGCCAAGCCGGATCCGGCGTCTTCAACCTCGACCCTGCATCACCACCACCATCGCACCCTCAGCGAGCCGACCGAGCACCCGATCGCCAGCCCGAAGCGGTCCGAGTCGCGCTTCTTGTACGCGCGCCGGCAGGCGGAGACGTTCGTCAGTCGTATCGCAGTCGTGCTCTCCTTCACGTGCACCCTCTCGGGTATCACTATCTACGCCGGCGCCTGCCGAGCCCGTGCGTCGTGGTCCACGATGGCATATACAACGCTCTGCGAGCTGAGTTTCGCTTTCGCGCCCTTCCACCAGAGTACCTCAACGGCTGCCTGGCTCATCTCATCAAGGGCGCCGTGTTCTTCTGGTACGGAATCCTGACGTGGGCACGCTACCTCGGCGCTTGGCAAGAGTACGCGTGCCTCGCAGTCTCATCACTTCGGCTCGGGATGAAGACGACACCGCCGGCTGCGGTTCGGTAGCCAGTCAAGGGGTCAGTCTCGCTTCTGCAGCGCCGATCGCGCGCGCGGTGCTGGGCGGCGGCGACTGACCGCAAAGGCTAAAAGCAG
>MVAP01000176.1:0-22500 GCA_014825765.1 Cystofilobasidium macerans | reverse complement strand
CCGACAACCGCTATGAGCGAACTGATGCCCACCGGACGACGCACTTCAGAGAAGCTTTCAGGGGGACATTCCTTGGTCAGGCATCTGCAGTAGTCGCTGAAGATTAAAGATGAAGTGCAAGAAGGGCTCATATCATCGTGCACGCGCGCCTCGAACAGATTCCTACCTCCCCCCCCCCCTTGTTTGCTCACGTCGTCAGATCCAATGTCGAGCGAGCGACGCCGACTCGCGATGTTCTCGCCCGTTTCCGGCCCCCTTGTTCGAGGTCGAATGCCATGGCGAGCGTTTTCTTCGGTCTCGGTCGGAGTGTCGATGACCGACCACCGGCGGTGCGCTCGAGCGTCAGAGGAGGTGCCGAGCGCTTTGGCGTTTGGAAGGACACTGGTAGCTGGGTATTGCTAGGCAGAAGTTGCGTCGCCTGGCCGATACTGGTGCCGCCTGCGGACGAGAAGATTGACTCGGACGGCGGGTCGGGGATCGAAACCACCGACTGCGGGACGTGTCGCGCAGGGAAAGGGTGTGTTGCCGGCTGAGTCTCGCTTTCACTGACGAGTGCGAGTCGAAGTGAGCCGTTCCCAGCCTCAGCCGCAGAGCCAGCGTCATCTGAAGGGAAACCGCGCAGACAGAACATTAGCGGAGCATGATCACGAAGGCGTCGAAAGGCACCAACCAGGTGCATCCGAAAGGATCGACGAGGTTTGCGATAGGCTTCTCGGCATGACCGCCTGTTCATGCAAGGACTCATCAGTGCTGCTCGCTTGCCGCAGGGGAAGCGCATCAGAGGCACGTACATCGGCAGGCCTCGCTTCCGGTAGTCGATAAAGCTGGTCCTCGAGCGCATGCGAGTGCCGGGCGAAGTAAACCTTTGAGTCAACCTCCTTCGCACGCTCGACGACGTAGTGGTCCTTTGTGATGTGCGACATGCCCTTTTTGTGCGACTTGGTGCGGATGAGCTTGATGAAACCTGCAGCAGAGCAGATCATTCACTCTCAGCTGGCCACCGCTGAAAGCGCCAATCGATCGGGCGCACCCTCGCGCAGGAGGCGCTCGAAAATGCCTTTGGCGTCGGGCGACGAGCAGTGCAGCCGCTTGGCGAGGGCATCGAGCGTCGACGGCAGCGTCTCGTCGTACGCGACGCGCAGCGCACGGCTGTGAAGTGCCAACGAAGCGCTAGTCAGTACTGATGAAACAGTCAATATGAGGACGAGAAGCGCACCGAAACAGAGCCAGCTCCTGGAACAGCCGTCGGCATTCCTCGAAGCGGGCTTCAGGCCAGGCAGACGTCCTCGGGTCCGTTCGAAGCCTGCAACATTCGCAGAGGAAGCTTTCGCCGTCGCCGAAATCGTCTGCCGAGCAGCCACCGACGCACCACACTGGCGCAGAAGGCAAATTGTCAGGAGTCGCTGGGGACCACTGCAAGTCAGTCATTCAGGCTCACCGTGCATAAAGCGCCGGCAGCTAGGCCCGTCACAGCCGACCATGTCAAGGTTGTCGTCCTCGTCGCCACACCAGCACGGGTCCCAAGCGGCGCCGCGAGTACGAACGCTACCATTTGACGGCTGTCGCCTACTCGTCCTAGCCGCTTCGGATCGGCTGCGCGCCCGCTGGGAACGTCGTTGGAGCGGTAGCGGTACGTCATCCGGCTGGACGCTTTTACTCTTGTGTGACGACGTCTTACCGCACGCCGCGTGACTTGTCAAGCGGTTGCGATTGGGCCCGAGGTTGATTGATGTTTCGCCGGCGCTGGCCTTGGACGTTGGCTGCTGCGCCTGGGTAAAGCTAGCCGGGTCGACGATAGGTAAGGCACCTCCGGCGAGCGAGCCACCTGCATGAAGGCTGTCGCGTGCTGGTATCGAATCGATCTCCATCGCATCAGAGTGGACCGGGTCGATATCGGGTGCCGCCGCAACCTGAGCCGACATTGACGAGGTCATCTCGTTTATGGACGAAGCGGCTTCGCCTTGACCGGTGCCGATCGGCTGCGTCTCGCTTGTCGTCGTCGCGCCCGCTGCCAACTGTAGAAGGCCGAGGTTAATGCGCGACACAGAATTCGAGAGGGTAACTTTCAACGCACGACACTCGACAACCTTCGGTGCTCCGTCGGAGTCTCGTTTGCAACAACCACACCGGGCGTTTGGTCATCCTCATCGCCCTCACGCAGCTTATCCTTGAGCATCTGCCGGCGGGTCGATTTGTCGATCGGTTCATAGACGTCGCCGGACTTGCGAATGGCAAAGGCGGTGCCGAAGACCGGAGGCGAAGCGGGCACTTGCGAAGGCGGCACGTCCGGATCGGGCTCGCCCTCTGAAGCCACCGGCTTAAGAGTCAGTCGTCAATACTGTCACCTATGATTTTGGGCTAGAAATGACATACCCGCGTCAAGCTCCTCCTCACGAGCCTTCCAGACCTCTTCTTCGGCGTTCCAAAGATACGTCCGCGCCTGCTCGTCCAACTCGAGCGCCTCGTCGTCTTTCCGCATCATCTCCTGAATCTCGACCGGTGTCTTGCCAGCTGGCGCCTGACCGTAAGGCAGGCCATCACCGGCCTCAGAAGAGGCGGGCAGGAGGTCGATTACTGATCGGATGGTCAACTGAACGCCGTGGTAGCCGGTGTCGACTTTCGAGACGCTGTACGACGCAAGGACGATCTTCGTGTCAGCCAGACATCAAGGCCGGGGGTTCTCGCTCAACGTACGTCGAAAGCTCGGGCGCCTGATTGCGCGATCGGGTCGCAAAGTAAAGGCGTTCCTTCTCGAGGTCGGCCTCGCGAAACATCGGCGGCTGGTAACTAAGGAAAAGAGAACGGTGGGTCAGCTTGAGGCGTGCATGCGAGAAAGGCAGTTCAGACGGACTCTTCGGGCGTATGCTCTTCATAGAACGTTTTGAACGAGAGGCAGCGCTTGCCTGGCACCGGCAAGGGGGGCAAGGGGAACGACAATCAGTTGAGCAGGCAAGGACGCGTTCGGAATCCGTCAAACGCACGAGGCAAGTCGGCCAGATTCTGCGTTAGGAGGATGAGCTGCTTAATCATGTGCTGCACAGTGGGGTCGCGCCGAGTCAGCAGTGGTGACTTCCAGCGGAGTCGACTTACAAGCCGCACCCGGACCGCCTTTTTGACCGCGCCGACCGTCATCGGGCCATCCTTAGTTGGATCAAGCAGCGTGCTCGTGCGCGGCGCGGCCATCTGGACATCGCCGCCGGTTGACGTGACGTCGAGGACAGGAATCGTCGTGCCATCGCCTAGCGTCGGGTACGAGAAGTTAAACGTGTAGGTCTGCGAGCACGGCTCTCATGAGCACTTGTCATCGAGCGAGACAGGTCTTCTCTGCCGGGACTGACCTCGATGACGCTGCCAATTGCAGCCATCGGGGAGGTAGATATCAGATCAGGCTGGCACGTCGTCCAGCGAGAGTAAGGCAACGTACTTGGCAGGATCGTTTGGGTTCTAGAAGGTCGAAGGAGCAAAGTGAGCGACGTGCGAACACTGTGGGAGTTCGTCTGATCGGCGGACCATGTAGATACTCATGATGAGGGCGCGAAGGTACTGCAGCAATGAATCAGCTGCGTCAGCCATCCCGCGGTGGAAGGGTATATGCGCCCAGACTGTGCCTGTTTCTCGATTGCATCCATGACACCCTTTTCCTGTGATTGCGGGAGAGGAGAAGGTAGGCAAGTCCCGTCATCAGGTAGGCGATTTTGGAGTGAGACGAACGAGATAATCCATCAATTTGTCACCCTCCGGCCTGCACGAACAGAAAGTGAGTCAAAAATCGTCAGCCTTTTGACCCGGATATTGTTACAAACGAGATGGACGAACGAATAGTTGCGTTTGATCGTCTTGACCTTGAGCGCGCCCTTCTCGGGTTTCTTGTCGCCCTGCGACGCCGCCGTTCGAAGGTCGGCCGCGAGCGTATGCGTGGTCGAATTGTCGGTAAAGTTCTCCTCGGGAAGCAGACCACTGACAGTGTCGTCGACCTTCGTTAGGCCCGGTCCTCTTGCGTACAAACAAGAGGGCGGGCGCACCGTAAGTAGGCGATGCAGCCGAAGCTGACGCTCATCAGCGTCTTGACGACCGAAAGGGACTGGGCGAACGTGATCTGACTCTGGGCTGTCGTTTGCCCCTGAGCTTGAGCCTGCTGCTGCGGTTGCTGCTGAGCGCTTGAGAGGCCGGTCTGGGCTTGATTACCCGTAGCAGTCGTCTTCGCCGTTGACGCCGCGGGCCGAGCAGGTGCCTTGACCTTGAGCGGCCGCTATCGAGCAGATAAGTGGGTGAGAGGCAATTTGCTGTGTCAGTCATACCGTCCCAATCGTTGCGATCTGAGCGCTGGACTACATGCTCAAGGTCTGCCAGGCGTTTGAACGGTCGAAAGGCGACGAAGGCGCATACACCCCTCCTCCTTGACCGCTGCTTCAGGATGGGCTTCTCTGGCAGACGGAGGGACTCACGAAGGCCTGTGTGGTCATATGTTTGCCTCACTAAAGAGTTGTACCAGGCTGATGGTCGACGGCGGCCGAGCGAGGGCTTCCGAGGGTCAGGGTTGGAGGGCGCCGACGATCTCCTGGCGAGGCGGAGTCTTGCACCGCGCGAGGTCGGGCTTGCTCGGTGCGAAGTCGTCGTTACCCTTGATGCGGCCAGCGCAGGTCAGCACTCTTTGCCTGTCCTCGTCGCACCATGTGGTTCAGGCGCATATGATCCTTGTCCATGTGCATCTCAGCCCGGGCCCTTGACAGCGGTTACGGCTGCTGCCCTCGTCTCGACCCTCCTCTTGGCGTTCGCCTCGAGTCTCTCCTGGACCTCTTCCACACTTCGTCCGAAGCCAAAGTCAAGGATTGGCCCAACACCGTTCCAGCGGAGGTCGAGCTGTTTCCGGCGGCTATCCCAGCGCAATACTGCTGGGTCGCGCGCGTGCACCGATAGAGGCGGGGCGATTGGCGGGCTGGGCGATGGTGGCGGGGGCGCACGATTGAATAGGCTGGCGAACGAGTCCAGCACCTTGCGACCGAGGCTCCGCCGTTCAGCCTCGAGCTCGAGAGCCAGCTCCCGCTCTGCTTCAGCCTTCTGAAGAGCGACCGCTTCGGCCCTCTGAACCGCCTCGAGCTTCGCGCTCTCCAGCTCGATGGCCTCGCTTCGGTGCTTGAACGCAACCCAGACGGGGTCGAGCAGGTGTCCGGCGTTGAAATCAAACCAGCCGCGCTCGGGGTCTGCCTGCGTCGGCGAGCCGAGGTAGATCAGCGGAAGTGAGAGGTCGGGCAGGACTAGGCCCGGCGTGGACGAGAGGAGGTCGAGGGAGGCGACCGGAGAGGGCGGAAAGAGCGGGTGGTAGGATGTTGAGAGTAGGACGAAGGAAATTATGACCGAGCAGTAGACGCTGTAGTTGTTGTAGTTTATCAGTTGCCGAGAGGTTGAGACGCCTTCAAAGTCGACGTAAGGCGCACCATGGTCGGACGGTCAGGTAGAGCGAGGCGAGGTAGAGCACGACGAGCACCGGTGCAGCTGAAGGAAAGATAGCGTTGCACCCGTCAGCCTGGGCGAAGGAGATAGCTCAACCATTCCAGATGTACCTGTTGGGAAGGGCAGCAGCAGCACGAGCGGCAAGAAGTGGCTGGCACCTGCGAGGAAGTCAAGGGGGAGCATGCATCAAGAGGACAGGCTGTCAGCGACAGGCCAAGATTGACGCGAGCACTTCAGCCGTTTGACATAGGCAGGACTCACAGAACACCATACTATTGGCGAGCTTCAGCAAAGCCTGATTGGTTACGACAAGCGAAGGCTTTCGCGAGAGAGGGGCAGATGGGAGCGCGGTCAAGCAGACCAGGGAGCGGGCAGTTGCTGGCTGCGCCCCTCCCTCCTCCGTGGGCTGGTAACCCTAGGTTGAAGCGCGCCCGCGCGTCGCTTTTGCTGGCCGCTCGGCCCTCCCCTTCTCTTGCCCCCCATCGCTCCCACCAGGTCCCTCGTGTCCTACCCCCTTCCGCCTCAAGCAACCCGCTTCACTTTCTTCGGAAAACCCCCTTCGTTGTGCGTGTCTGTTGGCTGATTGCGTTAGGCTTCACTTGAGCCGGAGAGAGGCCAATCGGGCGAGCGAGGCCCCGGCGGCGCCCTCGCCCACACCGACGCGCGATGTTGACTCTCTGAAACGGCCTTCCCTCTCCGCCTCCTCGCGACATCGTCTTTGTTCGCCCTGCTTTGCCGCTGTAGGCAATGCGTGAGGTCATCTCCATCCACGTGTAAGTTGCCTTTGCTACCCGGCCGAACGGCGCCTGCGAGAACGCTGTTTGCAGGCCTCTGAAGCGCGAGAGGCCGTGCTTTTCGCGCGCGTCGCCTTTCGAGCGGCCTCCCCTTTCACACCGCGTAGCCACTAACGTCTCTCTCTCATCTCCTCATTCACGTAACGCAGCGGCCAGGCCGGTGTCCAGATCGGTAACGCCTGCTGGGAGCTTTACACTCTTGAGCGTGCGTCCTGCCTCAGACCTCTGTAATGAGGCCCAAGGAAGCTCCCCGGAACGCGCGCGTGTTGACCCTGTCGCACCTTCTGTCTCTCCAGACGGCTTGAGCCCCGATGGCCGCATCATGGAGGGCTCGCCCTCGGCCAACGACGACGGTTTCTCGACCTTCTTCAGCGAGACTGGGTCGGGCAAGCACGTTCCCCGCTCGCTTTACGTGGGTCCTCCCGTATCTGTTGCTCCGCTTAACCGTTCATTGACCCTCCTTTGTCGCATCCCCCCAGGTCGACCTCGAGCCCAATGTCATCGACGAGGTCCGCACCGGCGCCTACAAGTCGCTCTTCCACCCCCAGACCCTCATCTCGGGCAAGGAGGACGCTGCCAACAACTACGCCCGTGGTCACTACACCGTTGGCAAGGACCTCGTTGACACGGTCCTCGACCGCGTCCGCAACCTCGCCGACAACTGCTCGGGTCTCCAGGGCTTCTTCGTCTTCCACTCGTTCGGCGGAGGAACCGGCTCCGGTTTCGGTGCGCTTCTCCTCGAGCGTCTCTCGACCGACTACGGTAAGAAGTCGAAGCTCGAGTTCTCGGTCTACCCTGCCCCCAAGGTCTCGAACTCAGTCGTCGAGCCGTACAACTCGGTCCTCACTACCCACACCACGCTCGAGCACTCTGACTGCTCGTTCATGGTTGACAACGAGGCGTACGTCCGCTGCCGATTGGAAAAATCTCGATCGTGCGACTGACTCTTGAAAGTGTCGACCTCCAGCATCTACGAAATCTGCCGCCGCAACCTCGGCATCCAGTCGCCGACCTACACCAACCTCAACCGACTGATCGCTCAGGTTGTCTCGTCGATCACGGCCTCGCTTCGCTTTGACGGCTCGCTCAACGTCGACCTCAACGAGTTCCAGACCAACCTCGTCCCCTTCCCGCGGATCCACTTCCCGCTCGCCACCTACGCCCCAATCGTCTCGGCCGACAAGGCTTACCACGAGCAAAACTCGGTCAGCGAGATGACCTACTCGTGCTTCGAGTCGTCAAACCAGATGGTCAAGTGCGACCCCCGCCAGGGCAAGTACATGGCCTGCTGCCTCCTCTACCGTGGAGACGTCGTTCCCAAGGACTGCAACGCCGCCATCGCCTCGATCAAGACAAAGCGAACGATCCAGTTCGTCGACTGGTGCCCGACCGGCTTCAAGCTCGGCATCTGCAACGAGCCTCCGGCGCTCGTTCCCGGCGGCGACACCGCTAAGGTCTCGCGCTCGCTCTGCATGCTCTCCAACACCACAGCCATCGCCTCGGCCTGGGCCCGGCTCGACCAGAAGTTCGACCTGTGCGTGGCCCGCTTTTTGCTTGTTTGTCATCTCTGCTGGGCAGCGCGCTGACCTGGTCTTCGTTCTCAGGCTCTACTCGAAGCGCGCCTTCGTCCACTGGTACGTCGGTGAGGGCATGGAGGAGGGCGAGTTCTCTGAGTACGTTCCATCACTTTGGCCTTTTGCGACACGAGGCAATCTGGAGATTGGAGACTGACCAGCGCATCTTGCTACCCGCTTACAGGGCTCGCGAGGACCTCGCCGCCCTCGAGAAGGACTACGAAGAGGTTGGCGTCGACTCCGCCGACGCCGATGCCCTCGACGAAGACGTCGACTTCTAATCGTCGTCGCTCCCTGAGCCCAAACTGCGCACGATCGACCGGTCTGTCGCGCTAAGAGGGCCCCTTTCCATTCACCCCTTATTCCGATTTGCCTCCCCCCTCCTTTTGATCGATTCCTCGTGGGAATCTCATGCCGTTCTCGTTTGTCCTGGCATCGGAGTCGAAAGCTTGTGAGGGGCGGGGCCTTGAAGTCGCGCGCCACAGAGGTCATCCGCGCAGCAACTGTTTGCCTTCGGGCTTCAGCTCGCCGGAAGCGCCTTCTCTCCTCTCGACCATGATGCCTACCCCACTTGCCGGCACTCCCTCAAGAACAGCTGCCAGCATGCAGGATCTTGAGAGGCCTTCAGTCGATACGTCCGCCGTCCCATCGCCCATCCGGCCAAATGGCCCGCCGAGGTCGCGCTCGTCACAACCTGGCCAACATTCGGCCGACGCCTTGACCTCGCCCCTGAGGCAGAGCGCCAGTGCGTCCCCTATGAGCCTCTCGGCTGCTCGTAGCAAAAGGCAGCACTCTGATGTCTCATGACTTCTGCGCCCTGACTAGACACGCATCCGTATGCGGCCATTACGTCGTCAAGTGGCACGCTGACGCGAAGCAGCAGCGTGCCAGCCTCGCCGAGCTGGGTGCCCTCCCATAGGGGCTCAAGGTGCTCACCTCCCCACTCTTGCTTCATTTTGCCTGCGATAAAAGCTGAGACTCTTATCCTTTTATACTGCTAGGAGCTTGAGCTCGATTGGCCAGCAGCAGCCCCGGCCGCTTCCAACGCCGCCCGGCTATCAGCCACCTTCAGCTGCTCAACTCGCGCCCGAAGTGCTCGTCGATCGGAAACACCGTCGAGCCGATTCGCTCCCCTTTACCTTCCCTCATTCGCCGTCGATGACCTCTTCTCATCAGCTCGCAAAGCTTCCTCGTGATCCGGCGAACTGGACGCATGAGCAGCTCCTGCTGTGGCTCGAGGCTAGGCTATCCGAGGCCGGCCTGGCGAAGCCCGTCGTCCATGATGTCCTCGTATGGCTCGGCCGATCGCGCCCTGGAGATCATGGCTCTGGGGTCGGCGGGCTAGCTCTCAACGGCAAGGAGTTCATGAAGGGAGAAGAGGGGGCTTGGGCGTTAGTTGATCCTGCGTTAGAGACCAGAACTTTCATTGCTCATGACATGCTGACGTCGGACCCTACGCTATTCAACCGCAGGAACGTCGGCCAGAGACCCCCGTTCCACACGCTCCTCTTGCAGCTCTCCAAAAGCCTTGAATCAGGCTATCATCCGCGTCAGACATCTACAGTCGAGGAGGCGGACGAAGCCGGCGACGAGACGTCTGTAAAACGACTTGTCCGAGGCTGGGAAGAGCGCAGCAGCAGCAGTGCGTCTGAAGCCGGCTCAGACGATGACGAGGACGACGTAGCCATCTACGACGGCCTGCGGAGTCCGAGCGCCTGCCGTACTCGCGAGAGCGAGAAGCGCTACCGGCGCCGGTCGGCTTTGAACAACGCCCAGGTTGCCAGCTTACTGCCAGATTCAGCAAGCGGTTCATCCGTAGTTATCTTAAGTGATAACCTCGCCGACACTCCTACTCTGGACTCGTCTTCAACCTTTGATTCGACAACCGCCGAGAATTCCACCCGCCAGCGTCGCGAGAGAGGAAGTTACGACGGCCTTGGCAGCAGCCACGAAGGCCCTGAAGGCGAAACCCGAGAGGAGCGGCGCGTCATGACGGTAAAGCCGCGCAAGTCCAGCGGCCCGCCCTCGATCAGAGAGACACATGTCAGACCAGTCGCGACCGACACTCAAGACGCCGAGGACGTTGTGCGGCTCCGAGCGCTCGTCATCACCCTGTCCGATCGCGTACGCAGCCTCGAGGCCCGGCTCGACTCACTGGAGCAGCTGGCAGACACGGACGAGAAACGTCAGCCGAAGGCGGCCCACACTCTGAACATCCGGCAACTGCCAGGTTTCCTCTGTCTCGCCTCTCTCGGTCTTGGCATCCTCGTCTGGGGCGTCATCGCCCGCGGCAGACGAGGCATTCGCAACTAGCCATTCCCTTGACTGCTTCGCACTTTTCGCAATCAACCTGCAAGGTTGTCCTCCCTTTCGTTCTCCATTCTCATTCCCTCTGCCTGCCTTAACGACCAACGACCTTGAAATGACTAGACGTCCCTTCCTTATACCCAGCCTGATCTCCACCACATCCGCGCGCGATACCCCCGATGTCTTATGACCCACGCGCTCTCCGGATCAAGGACGTATATCAGGGTGTGAAAGAAATCAGGCGGACGCCGCCGCCGCAGCAGCAGGCCTGGGCTGGCGGTAAAAGTGGCGGACGAGCGGCTCAGCGCGGAGAAGGAGGATATTAAATGCCGGGTGGGTCGTGTTCTGCGAGTTGAGCGTAGGTCAGGAACGGCGCAGGTCACAGGGGCGTTGCGAGGGAGAGCGCACCACGCGATTCTGCTCTCCACCAACGGCCAGAAATTGTTCGTCGATTTCCACCCAGGCAAGCGCGCTCGCAAACGCTCTTTTCCGCCTCTCGTCGAAGCCCTCAACACCTCCTGTGGCAATCCAGCTAGCCTCGATCTTGGCCTTCTTTGACTCAGAGAGGATCAGCCGGTGCTGGGCGAGCGAGAGGCCTGAGAGATTGTTGGCCGTGTGGTAGAAATCGGCTCTTCTGGAGGCCGTCGCAATCGGAGTGCGTTAGACCCCTGCAGACCACTTCGATCATAGCTGTCGGACGCACTTTGGCGGCTTATCAGCCAGACCGCCCTTTGGGTGCTGGGCGAGGAGCAGGATGTACTCTTGCAGAGCGACTGTTGAGATCGGAGCAACCGGCTGTCAACGTCAGCTCGGGCTCTTCTCACTGACACATGTCAGGACCGTGGATGTACCCCGGTCATAAAGCATGGCGTCCTCCTTAATGACAGCGCAGGCCTGCGCTTCCGTCATCGGCCTGACCAGACTTTCGAGAGCGGCAAAGGAGCCGCCGACCCACCAGCCGTAGCAACCATCGACAAGTTTATTGGTCCGTCCCTTGAACCCGCCGCCGTCAGCGGCCGACGCCTGCATCATGACGTTCCACCGTAGGAGACCCTTGTAGTCGATCGGCCGCTTCTCGGGCGAGGGATGCGAATCAAAGGCGGCGAGAAGGGAAAGCGATAGGATGGAACACGAAGTATAGCCGCCATGCGCCTCGCCGAGAGGTGTCGCCGGAGGCAAGTAGGTGGCGAATGAGCTACTGGATGCCTCGGGTGTCGGGACGAAGGCTGAGACAAATGTAGTCGAGACTGATGACGGAGAAGCCGAAAATCCACCCTCAAAGGTCTGACAGCTGTGAGATGACAGACGTGTCAGCACGTCTTGAGTGGCCGTTGAACAAGCGACTCACGACGCAATGAAATCGGCCGTCCCTTCGACGAGTTCTGGTGTGAGTAAGTCGAGAAGAGTGGCAACGACCAGCAGGCAGTAAACGCCGCTGCGTAAAGGTTACGTCAGATTCAAGAGCAAGTCAAAGAGAATGATGGGGAAAGGTTCATGTACCGAACATCGACCTCGCCCCCGTGACACACAGTGAAGCCGCCGTCGCCGCGCTTCATGCGCCTGAAGAAGGCACGGAGCCCCTCGCGGTCGATTCGATCCCAGCCGCCGCCGAGCATAGCGAGCGAGCAGACAGCTGCGTAGGTCGGCAGGAGGTGTGGCAGCTGTCCTGGGCCGCCTGCAAAGCCGCCCGAGGAGTGCTGAAACGACAAGATGGTTTCGATACCCCTGTCGGCGCGAGCTCAAGGTCAGCTGTCAAGCTGGAGACCATAGAAAGGCAGCTCGACACCCCGAGGCATGCAGGCTAAGGACGCACCGAGCCTTTGTCCCATCGTCGAGCGCGATGCCAAGGACATCCAACGAATGCAATATCCAGTAGACCATCCATGGCCGGCTTGCGTCGAGGCTCACGAACGCCCCCGGCAGCTGGAAGAGGTTCTTACCGAGGTAGTTAACATGCAGGTTCTTGTCGAGCTTCGGTCTGCCGTACGAGGAACCGGGCGACCAGGTCAGATAAGTGCAGCGGGACCTCGAAAGGAAGGGAAGTCAAGGGGACGGACGGTGTACCGTTGAAACCAGGCTTAGCGAGGTGCTTAGAGATGAGCTCGATGATGAGCTGCTCGGTCTCCGACTGCGAGTCTGACGTTTCGGTGTAGACGCCGTCGGTTGCCGCCGGTACCAGCGGCGAGCATAGAAGGGTCATTCTGGACGGGAGATAGGCGACAGGCGTCGGGGAAAGGGTGGCGGTTAGGAGCCAGACCGAGGGAGGAGCCTTGACGACGCAGCGGCGAAGTAGAACAAGCCCTCCGGCTTGCCCCGTGAAACACTTTGCGGCAGGCGCCCGTCTTGAAGTACCCGAAATGATGAGAGGCCGCTCGTCCTCAGTCGGCACTTACTCTGCAAGGTCAAAGACAGTGATACACATTGCATGGATGCAGAAAGAAAACTCTAAAGAGCGGGCAGGAGGTGTGAGTGGGGAGACGGAGATGCCGGAAGAAAGGTGCAAAGCAAGACAGGGCGTGTGTGTGCGGGCTAGGGCTACAGGTGAGATGCAGGGGTGCGCGGAAAGCAGAGAAGCGAGGTTGGCACTGTAGCTGAAGCGCCCTCAGATCGCGAAGTAAGCGGTGGCGAGAGCGACGAGGCCATACATGGCGCTCGATAGGGCAGCCTGAGCAACTCCAGCCGAGTTGCCGCCAGTTGTCGTCGAGGGCGACCCAGAAGAGCCCGAGCCAGCGGTACCGGACGCCACGGTGCTGCCATCGGCGAGAGCCGCGAAGCCGATGCGGTTACCGGTACTCGTTTCGGCTGAGTAAATCGAATAGACATTCTTGAGGAAGGTGTCACCTAGGATCCACGAGACAGCTGAGTTGGAACCGAGGTCCGATGCAAAGATGCCGCCGAGGCACTGTGACGAGCCTGAACGAAGCGGGCCGATGTTGAAGTCGGCTGGGTCGACCTCGTACGTGACGCCGTTGAATGTCAGCGTGAGCTGTGACGGTAAGCGGTGATGTCAGTCATGGTCAAGGCACGACCCGGACGAAAGAGTGCAAAGGACCGACGTTGACCTGAGTGGAGCAAGGGAAGGTGTAGTAGCCCTCATAGCCTCTCTCCTGAACGGCGGTAGCGCCGTCGATGGCGGCGAAGACGGCCTCGGCCGTTGCTGACGGGACCGAGATGAGCGTCGTGCCAGTGTCGACGGCGACCTGGGGCAGGCCGGTCGTCGTTGACCCCGACGAGAAGGGATTACGTGAAGCGGTCGTCGTCGTCGTGTTGATGTCGATCTTAGTGCCTTGAATCGTCATGCCCTCGCACGGGATCTGCCAGTAAAGAGCTTCGGAGAGGTTGATCCAGTTGATGTCGCCGGTGTAGTGAGACGAGTTGAGTGCGCCGCTGCGGATGGACAGCGCATGCAAGGTCAGCGAATGTTGGAAGGGGGTGCACCGCTTACAGTCAAGGACGCACAAGTCAACGTAACCGCCCGCCTGCTCTGTCGCCTGGGCGAAACGGACGTTGCGGTAGCGGGCAAGCCGGAAAGCAAACAGCTGGTTCGTCCAGGACGGCGCGAGGTTCTGCCACCAAGGCTTGGCATCGGACGTCGCGAGGGCCTCGAAAGCCATGCCCATGAGACCGCTGATAGGATTCGAGATGAGGTTGGCATCGGTGTCCGTGACGATCGCGAAGGTTTGGGCCGCCTGCGTCATGCCGCCGAGCGAAACGGTATCCTGGGCGAGGTAGCCGATGGCACTGCCCGAGCCATACTGGATGGCGAAATCGGTCGTCAGGCTGGAAGCAAGAGCGAACAAGGCGTTAGAGGTTGTTCGGGTGGCGCGATCGAGGGGCGGCAGAGGTGGCGCAGACGGTGGCGCAGCAGTCATAGTTTAACGCACTTGTTGAAGCTGCTGCTCGACGCCGTGTTGAAGTCGGTCACACCCTGGCAGGCGCTTGCAACACAGGCACTTCCAGCAAGCCAGCTGCGAGATGGTGGCGAAGCCTCGTCAGCTTGTCATGTCCAGATCGGGCGCGACCGATGACGCGCGCGCGTTTGAGCGTGCGCATGCATTCCCGCAGCCGTAGGCACCCCCCGTAAAGTAACAAGAGTCAGACGCACAGATCGGCCGAACCGGTGTCAAGGATGACATTGAACTCTTGCGAAGGCGTGCCGACATCAATGACGGCCGAGTATGAAGCGTCGAGGTTCTGATTCTGGATCCTAAGGTTGGGGCAAGGAAGGGTCGCGGTCAGCGCCGCAGTCCACCACAGCAAAGTAGCACAACCGCTGCCAACGCAATGAAAGCCAGCTCAAGATGGACACTTCACAGCTGCGGGAAGGACGATACACGGAGGTGCCAGTCTCCGAGACAGATGTCCTTGGTGCGGTTGCTGCAAGGGGACTCCGAGCTGGGCAAAGGACGTTTCGCCAAGCCGGCTCCGAGCGTCTGACACCTCCCCTCTGTTGACAACAATAGCGTATGGCGACTCACTGGACGGTCGCGTCGCGCTTCTCGCCAGCTGACCGGTAGCCGTACTTGCTCTGGATCTTGGCCTTCTCGCGCTGCATCCAAGCTCGCATGGCATCACCGTCATCGGCCTCGTCTGTCCGGCGGACGCCGTGCGGCGTATGCGTGAGAGCAAGGCTCCGGATCGGCTGCTCACGGGCAGCGGGCGGCACAGAGAAAGCCGCAGCCGAGGTGGAAGCAAGCAGGAGTGGAAGGGCGACCGAGGAAAGCATCTGGTCGAGGGGGTAGGTCAGGGTGTGGAAGGCACGGGAGGTGACGAGGGAGAGCAGACGACGTGGCCTCTTCATGAAGAAGCCGCGCGCGGCCGGCCGTGCCGGGACAGTGCGTGTCACCGGTTGCTGCGGCCGACGCCGGGCACCACAGCGCTGACGACTCAAACGGAAAATAGGGACGGGAACGCCGGAACACCCCCCCCCCCCCCTTGTCTCTCACTCAGGCCGACACGGAAGCAAGGGCGCGGAAGCAAGAGAGGCAAGCCGAGAATCGTTGAAGGCGAGGGTAACATGGAGCATCGGCAAGCGACCTGACGACGTCCGACGGTGTGCGGCAGGAACGCGCGCGTGGTATGGTGGAATGGGTGCGGCAGTGCAGGTCCAGAACAGAGAGAAGAGACACGTCCGGAAGGGAGTCTATGCGCCATTAACGGGTGATTTGGTCGTGTTCTCCTTGAGCGCGAGTAGCTAGGTGGGAAAAATGGGGAAGGGGGTGGAGTCCGTTGTCAGAGTCGCGTTGCAAGCCGGAACAGCAACTTTGAGGTCGCACCTGCTTCGAGCGGAAAGCTTCGTAATGCGTGAGCGCCGTTGACTCAATCAGATCCTGAAGGTGCGTCCTGGGAAGGGCACAGTTGATGTGATGAGTTAGCCAGCTACAGGGCAAGCGGACGTTCGCGGAGGGAGGGGACGCACCGCGTGAGGAAGTTGCGCAGGTAGACAAACTCGCAGTGACGCTCGTCCTCAACGTTGACGACACCGTACCGATTGCGCCGGCCGCGGACGGGCTTGCCGTCGACGATGACATTCTCCTGGCTGCCGACAACGGCAAAAGGGATCATATCGCGGATGCGAGCGTTGAGGGCGAGCTCCTCGGCGTCATGCTCGATTGTGTCGTACGGGTAGAGCCGAATCGAGTGGTGCGTGAGCTCGGCCCGGATCTGAGGCGGGTACAATAAGCAGACCAGCGATTGTCAGCAACTGCAAGGAGCCTTCAAAGTCAGTTTGAAGCGCGCTGACCCGGCTCTTGA
This sequence comes from Cystofilobasidium macerans, assembly GCA_014825765.1. NCBI lineage: Eukaryota > Fungi > Basidiomycota > Tremellomycetes > Cystofilobasidiales > Cystofilobasidiaceae > Cystofilobasidium > Cystofilobasidium macerans. The sequence continues at coordinate 6,620 of MVAP01000176.1, read as the reverse complement.
AGGCCTCCCGCTCCTCGAGCGTGAGCGAGTCAGACTTCGCGATGACCGGGACAACGTTGACAACTTCGGACAGCTTCTTCATGACAGTAATGTCGATCTGGAGCGAAAAGAGGCACCGCAGAGGGTTCAGATCTCAACCTACACGCCGATCTCAGAAAATGGCGACACACCGGCTTGAGCGAGTGACCGGTCGGGTTGATGAAGAAGAGGCAGCAGTGGACGCGGGTATCGGTGATGAACTTCTCGCGCATCGCCGTCAACTCCTTGCGCAGGTACGCCGAGTGCTGATCCTTGATCTGCGAGACCAACCGGCAAAAAGGGATCGAATCATGCGAACAGGCGCGGGCGACGACATCATCTTAGCCATGGTGACTCAAAGACTCTTTGACAGGCGATGAGTGAGACGCACGTATTTGACGATCGGGTCCCAGCAGCCTTCGTTGTTGATTAGGTCGCCGTAGCCGGGCGTGTCAACGATGTTCAGCTTGAGCTTGACGCCGTTCTCAACAATGACTGTGCGACGGGAAAGGCGAGCCAGAGCAAGGTCAGTCCATGCCTCATCGTCTTCGTGTCAGACAGACTTGACAGGCCACCCGGATGCATGAGGCCGAGACAGGGTGACGCACCGTGGCTCTGGGCTTGAATCTCAGTTGTCGACCGCGTGGCCTGCTCAGCCTCGACGCGGCCCTTCGAGTCAATAAGGTGCGATGCAAAGAGCGTGTTGATGAGCGTCGACTTGCCGAGGCCGGTTTGACCTGCGGAAGGATCGGCGCACGTTGGGAAGAGAATGCCGGTCAGTCCTCCGACTATAAGGGGGTTGGCTGCGGGGCGCGTCGAGGGCTTGAATCCTTGGGGGCAGCAGACACGCACCGACGACGATCACGTTGAACTGAAAGCCGCGCTTAAGGAGCTTGTGCTCAATTTGCTGCGTGATTGCTGTCAAGCGGCAAGATAGGGCGTCAGAACCGGTCAGCTTGAGCAAAGTCAGTCGGCAGCCGAATGTATCGACAAGCCGCGCAGGCAACGCGAAGGAAGGAACTATTCGGCGCCCGGTCCTGCTGCCCTGCCAGCTGACAGGGAGCTCACACCAGTGTGCCAGCCAGAGAGGTCGATCAGACTCGTGCCACCCGTCCTCACACTGCTAGCCTGAGCCAGGCGGCACGAGCTGCCGGAGGCCAGGCACCTCAGACGCGACGAGATGGGCAGGGCGAAGGCGGGCTAGCCGTCAACAGCGGGCGCGATGACTGAAAGGGCACACACAGTCAAACCCGACGTAGGACGCAGCGCGGAGCTCTTCTGGAGCATTTGAAGCATCGACAGTCGCCATACTGAGGACGGTCTAGTGAAGAAAGAGGGGGGGGGAGAAGGAAGGAAGATGTGGTTCGGAGGGGATCAACAGCAGGCGAGGCCAGCTCGGCCTCGTGCTCCTCCCGACGTCCATCCAGCTCGCCTGAACCGATTCAGCTCTCCTCGTTGCGCTCGACGGCACTAGGCGGGCCATCTCTTGCAATCTCAGATCAAAGCCGGAAACGCGTCCAGCTTGATCAGCCTAGCTCTTGACGGTCAAAAGAAAGGCGCTACCTCAACGGACGAGCCCTCGCTGCCCGAGCTCGACGCGTTCCGGCCACCCCCTTTCCAATCTCAACATACGCTAGCCGCCTGTTGGCAGCCTCGATTTACTCGTGAGTCCCTGCAGACTGTTTCGTAAGAAGTCTTAGTGCTGACAGATACGCCTCCTGACCAGATCTCGTCCCATGACCTCGACCCAACCGACTGCTTCGGGTTCCGCCCCCGGCCGCTCGTCGACTCCGCCTCCTCCGACGCTTGCGGAGCTGGATGACAACCCAAGGCGACAGAAGATTCTTGTCTGTGGAGAGAGAAGGTACACTCCAAGAATTACAATTGGGTCTCACCCTTTAAGCCTCAGTCACGCTAAGGGGGGGCGAGTACAGGATGCTGATCCCTGTTGCGATCCGGATTCAGGTCCGGCAAGACGTCGATTCTAAAGGTGCTATTCCACGACATGAGCCCACGCGACACTTTCCGCTTCATCCCGCCGACACATGAGACCCGGGTGGAAAACGTTGAGTGCGTGTGGTGTTTGCGTACTTGTGAAGTCAGGCCTTTAGATCGCAGCTGCTAACTCTTGGCTCTACCGGCTTCCATCAGAGTCTTCGCGCCCTTCCAAATCTGGGACGTTCCTGGGACAAAGGACCTTCGACTTTCAGCCGAAGAACTCAGAAAGTTTGCCGCCGTCATTTGGGTCGTGGACGCGATCAACGTCCGTTCGAGCTCAGCCGTCAATCACGCGGAGTGTAATCGCTAAATTTCGTCCTCCCTGTCTCCTCCCCAGAATTACGACGACCTCTTCGAGCAGATCGCTGCCGCCTTCTGCGCTGCCCATGCGGCCAACCCGCTCGTCAAACTCTTTGTTTTCGTGCATAAGGCGGACGGTTTAACCCACGATGCTGCTCAAGGTCAGTCCTCGTCTGGCTGCGGAGACGTAGGAAACTCGACTAACCAACGCATTCGCATCACAAAGACGCCTTCAAAGACCTCCAGACTGAGATCTCAAACGAGATTCCGTATCACCTTCCATCGTCGTCATCGGACGACAACGACATGCCTCAGCCGTCGTTCCACCTGTCGTCAATTTACGACTATCGGCTGCCGCTTGCCTTCTCATCGGTTGTCCAGCGCATCCTTCCGCCGGCACCTTATCTGGCTGGTCTCCTCGACTCGTTCGTGACTGCCTCGAGCGTGTTCAAGAGCTTCTTAGTCGAGCGCCGGACGCGCGTCTTTGTCGCGACCGACACGGCGCCGGTCCAAGATAGCATCTACAACGTCCTGCAGGAGTGGGTCAAGAAAATGGGCGCATTCGAGGGCCTATTCGAGAGTGTTCTCTCGCATCAGGCACAAGAACCGTCAGCGAAGGCGCTTGCGGACGGCCTCTTCCCTACTGCCGTTCAGGATCCGGCTTCGCCCGGTACCAGTGCCGACGGCGCCAACATGAATGGTGAAGAGACTAAGACGACCTCACCCGGAGAACCTAGGCAGGACGACATCGAATACGAGTCGCTGTCGGAGGAGGACTCTGAGGAAGATGATGACGACGACGACTCGGACGACGGCGGCGAGGAGGACGCAGGCTCCGCGGCTGACCATGATAAGCAAGGTGACAAAGCAGCACTCAGCGGCGTTACAGCGCTGGAAGATAACGGTCGGGGCAACGGCAACCGCGTGCCTTCGCAGGAGGTACACCTCGCGAGCGGCCTAACGCTCGTCTGCTGGGAGATGACACCGTGGGTGCCTCCGGCCACTTCCTTCTCGACGCAAATCCTAATCTTCCTGTCCATCCTCTCCAGGAAACTTGCTCTCGTTGGAATCATTCGCACCGAGCACTACAAGGCATACCGGCCTCGTATCGACAACGGCGTCGACGCTGTTCGACGAGCAGTGCGGCAGTACGTAGTGCTCGCGTCCGGCGGTCTTGGCCGATGACCCTGCCTTTTGCGCATACGGAGCTTGAGCGGATCGTTGTATACTTGATGTCGTGCGCTGTATCTTACCGATTGGCTCTTCGATCATTAGACCAGCCCCAGGCTAAAGAATGAGCGTCCAGTTCGGCCCCTATGGGGCAGAGGACGACGCACTGCGACCTGCTGCGCGCGGGCTCAGGATTTCGCGCGGGCGTGAGGATGACAAGCTGCATTCGCCGACCCTGCCCCTGGTTTCGAGCCAGCCAACACTTCGACAGCGCCCTGCCCCAGTCCATTGACTCACTGTAGCCTGGTAGCTGCCTTTTGCTACCCGTCGACAGGGACCGAGTAATAGTACCTCCCGGAGGATGTCCGAGTTCAAGATCCCGGCCTTGCCGGCGGCTCCTGGTTCCGCTGCGACCCAGGTCGAGCTCGCCGCCGCCTCCGCCGCCACAGGCGCTCCCTTGCCTCAGGACCTGGCGATGATCCTTGAGCTCATGGGACCTCCTTCGCCTGGCCCACCTGCAGTCAAACAATCTGCCGAGGAGATTATCGCGAGGATTGAGGCCAGCCGGACGGTCAAGGATACGTCGGCGGTCGCGGCCAACGCTGCTGCGGCCGACGACGAGCCCAAAGAAGGCGAGGAGGTTGCGCAAGCTGGGAAGGCCACCGAGGAGACTGAGTGAGTCTCGTCAACGCAACAGACTGTTATCCTTGTGGGTAATGTGATTGCTCACCTTCTGACCGTGTGCTGGACTCAGTTCCGACAGCTCTGACTCGTCGTCCGAGTCCGACTCGTCCTCGTCATCTTCCGTCTCGAGTGCCTCGCGCTCGGTCGCCGGCGCCGGACCGTCAGCTGCCATCGTCGCCTCACACAACCGGAATGCAAAGGCTGTGAACCGACTGACGCGTGAGGGCTCGCTGGCCGACTCTGAGCCGGACCTCGACCCTGACTTCTTCAAGTCGCCCAATGAGCTGCCGGCCCCGACGACTGCGCCTGCGCTCCCTTTTGAGCGCATCCCTGAGGGCCAGGGCTCGAAGGAGCTCGGTCAGATCAAGAGCGTCGTCGGAAAGCTCGTGATCATCGAGCACCATACCAGCGGTCTCGGCCGGGGTCAGGGTTCGGACGACATCCTTGGCGAGGGCACCGTCGTCTGCTGGAAGGACGGTCGCGTGTTGGGCATCGTGCGTACGCAATCTAATCGAGAAGAGCTCCTTAGTGCTGGCAAACTGATCCCACACTCCGCAGGTTAACGACACCTTCGGACCGCTAACGGCGCCTATGTACACTTTAATCTTGCCTGATCCGTTCGCGCCACCAACCGCTCCGGCCGAGGACGACGCCCCGCTACCCACTGCAGCTACAGAGCTGAGTAACGCGGCACGAACGGAAGACGCGGAACCAAGCGATGGTACGCCTGGCGAAACTCTGGCAGACCCATCTCCTGTCGCCGTCGCGGATACGCCGTCAGAAGCTGCTACTGTCATCGACGGCGCTGTCAGCGATGTCGCCGCCGGTCCGGGCGCTTCCCCGGCCAAGGATGACGACCTCGAGGTCGAAGCCCTCGTCCAAGCCGACGCTGCTGCACCCTCTCCTGCTGCGACCCTCGAGTCGTCAGTACCGACCTCGCCCCTGCCAACGTCATCTGACCTTCCGGTGTCGCCGCCGGCCCCACATCGATCGCTGCCTCCGACATTTCCCAAAGCCGGCCTTGTCGGCTTGACCGTTTATTATCCGGTTCAGCTTTCGAACCGCGTTCCAGTCGCGCAACTCAAGCGTCAGCGCTGGACGGACGCCAGCAACAAATTTGACGAGGAATGCGGCGAGGAGGAGATGGACTGGTCGGACGATGAAGCCGAGGCGGCCGCCAAGCGGCGCAAGAAGCTGAGGTGTGTCAGGTCTCTTCGATGGGAAGTGTACCAGCCTCTGATTCCCGTGCTCATTTCCGTTCAGTCGCGGCTCAAAGGCCGGTTCGGTCCGTGGCGGCTCGCCAACACCGTCGATGGGCTCGCAGTGGGGTGGCTCACACTTCGACGCCAATTCCGACGACGAGGGCACTGTCCTTAATTACACTACCGCGGCCGAGACGTCGGGCGTCGCTTCTCTGCCAAAACGGCCAATGCCCGTCGCGTACGACGACATTGACGCATCCGAGTACCGGGGCGAGGGCTCGAGTGGTGCTGCCTCTGGGGCTGGCCGCGGCAGCAAGAAGCGCGAGCGAGGCGGCGCTGTCAGGGGCAAGGGCAAGGAGCGTGCGGCCGATAGTCCCTCGTCTCGTGGCGGCTTTGAGTCGTCGCGCGGCAGTAGTCGGGGCGCTCGTGGCGGCTCTCGAGGCGGCTTTGACGCTGGCCGTGGCATCGCACGGCCAAGAGGACGTGGAGGTGCTATGGGCTCGCCGCACACTCCCCACCTTACTTACGAACTGCAACAGCAGCAACAGCAGCAGCAAGGTTCAGCACCTGCGCCAACCATCCAGCCTCCGGCCCGGCCCTTGTCACCCACGTCGATGGCCATCGCGCGCGCGACAGGCGAGTATCCTCATGGCGCTCAGCCACAGCCCAGCGGTCCTGCTCAAGGTCCGCCGCCAGGCATGCAGTACCCCGTTCGGCCCTACTTCCCGCAGGCTGGCTTTCCTTACCCGTCACCGTACGGACAGCCGATGGCGCCTTACTCTCAGATGCCCCCACCCGGGCAGCAACAATCGCAGCAACACCAGCCACAACAGCATGCCTTCGGTGGACCTGTCCCGGGCGCCCACATGCCCTACGGCCAGCCGCCCTTTGGCTACGCAGGCATCTACGGCGTCCCTCAAGGCCAGCCGCAGCAGAACCCTGCGTTGCAACAGGCGCTTCAGCAGCAGCAGGCTGAGCACAACAAGCAGCTGCTTGAGATGCAGCGCCAGATCGCCCTTCTGAGTCGCAAGCAGGCCAGTGGCAGCGGCCCCACGCCTGAAGGTAGCGCCAGTGGGTCGAGCGCAGGACAGTGACGATTGCGACCTTTCGCTTTATGAAGCTGCGACAACCACCATCATTGGATGCATGCACCCCACAACCGAGTCCCGCTCGTTCTTTGAGAAAAAGCAGTACAGGACGGAACCCTCGCTTGTCAGTGGGGATCAGTCCGCTCCTAGCGGTTGTCGA
>MVAP01000175.1:0-22809 GCA_014825765.1 Cystofilobasidium macerans | reverse complement strand
GACGTCGGCTTCCACCGGCGACTGGCCTGCGAGATCGAGCTCAACCGGTGCAGCATCCCTCGACACCGAAGCCAGGCGTTCAGCACTCCGAAGGAGCGTCCAAGCATTTGAGGGTGGATTGCCGAGGGCGAGTAGGAGGAGCGAGGTCGAGACAAGTGGTTCGCCAGCCGGCGTCGGATCAAGCGAGCGGAGGACGGGGATGCCGGCCAGCGTCGAGATGAGGAAGGCGCTCGGCCGTGAATAGCCCGCGGGCGTTTGAATCGAAGGCAGCACAGCGAACGAGACGGGAAGCGGCGAGCGACTAGCAGGCATGCTGAGCGATGCCTGATCGGATTTAGATACGTGCAGATGGGCGTCAGGGTAAGTCGGGCCGGTAGACGGCCCGCAACCTCAACCAGCTGGCCTCGCGCAGCACTTGCTCGCCACAGGGCACCCAGGCGTGTGCTACTTCCCTCTCGTCTGTCCTCGACGCATACAAGGGGATGCTTCATCCTTGGTAAGCCTAACACCTTCAGCACTTGATGCTCGCATCACTCCCTCTGATCCTGCTGACGGAGTCGAGCGGAGGCACCGCTGCTGACTAGCGTTCGCGCTCTATGACGCGAACCAGTCGAGGGTCCCTCCACCTTTGGCAGCGCGCGCAAGCCCCCGCTCTCACCTCTATAACAGGGCGAGGTCGCCCACATTGAACCCTCTCACTCTATCATCCATCCTACTCTCGCCATGTCGTCCGCCAGCACCTCTCGTGTCCAAAAGCGCGTCTCCCTTGGAGGCAAGCCCATTCATCACATGTGCGTCGGATAATCCTCTCGGCAGAGCGACCGGGCCTCTTCCCGGCCTTCACCGAACCAGCAGCTGCTGCTGCGGCGAGGCCACCGCCCTCCTGTCCCTCCCATACTTTGACTCGCCATCGGTCTTCTTCATCCGCTCTGCTCTCTTGAGCCGCCAGCCCTTGATCCCGCTCGTCATAGCCACGAAATTCTGTCGCGAGCAGTCTCGCTGACGGTGGCCTCGTTCCTGCCCTGTCGCAGCGCCCTCGCCCCACTCACCCGTCTGAGAAACATTCCAGATGCGCAGGTCCCCACCGACCTGGCCGAGGAGTACTACGCTCAGCGGGCCTCAAGGGACGGTCTTCTGATTACGGAAGCTACGTTCATCGCGAGGGAGGCCGGAGGCTACCCTTTCGCACCAGGTCAGCATGATCACCTCTCGACGTTGTCGACTGAACGTTGACAGATCAATTTTCCTTTGTTGTATTTCCCTTCCCCGCAGGCATCTACTCGGACGACCAGCTTGATGCTTGGAAAAGGGTCACCGCCGCCGTTCACGCCAAGGTGCGCCTACATCGCTTCATGGGCGTCACGAGAACCTGACTGACAAAATCACCCTTGGTTTCGTCCCGTCCGGTTTGATCATCTGCAGGGCTCGCGCTTTTTTGTCCAGCTTTGGGCCCTTGGCCGAGCCAATGCCGACCCTCCGGGCCACGGCCACATGCCCGACGTTAAGACGGTCGGCCCCTCGGCCGGCGTCGGCATCAAGGAGGGCTTCGAGCCCGAGGAGCTCTCGCTCACCGACATCGAGCGCTACATCGGCCACTACAAGCAGGCTGCGTCCAACGCCGATGTCGCCGGCTTTGACGGTGTCGAGGTTCACGGTGCGAACGGCTATCTCATCGATCAGTTCCTGAGGACCGACAGCAACAAGCGGACCGACGCCTATGGTGCAGGCTCGCTCGAGAGCCGCAGCCGCTTCCTGATCGAGGCTGTTGGCGCTGCCGTCGATGCTATTGGCCAGGAGCGCGTCGGTGTCCGGTTGTCTCGTGCGCCCTAGACGCGATTCAGCCAAAACTTTCTCATTGCCTGACCTTTTTTCGCTTCCTCCAGCTTTCGGCACCTTCCAGACGGCTGGCGAGAGCAACCCTTACATCATTTTCGAGCACGCCGTCCGCCGGCTCGTCGAGACCTTCCCTAAGCTCGCCTATATTCACTTTGGTGAGTCTTTCCTCAACCTGGCCGACGCGCGCAACAACTTCCTTCTAACACGCCCCGCTATGTTTCCCTTCCATAGTCGAGCCTCGCGAGTGGGCGCCCGGGGCAGCCAGCACCGATAACCTTGAGCAGGGCCTGAAGTGCTCAAATGACCGCGTACGTCGAGACTTGAGCACTTTCTTGCCACCGACCAGCGGCTGACTTTACGTCATGACTCGCCCTTCTGCAGTTCCGCGCGATCATCCGTGGAGTCGACCCAGCCAAGGTCGGCGATGACGAGACGTTCGTCTTTGACGAGCCGACGGCCGAGCGCCCAACGCTTGTCCTCACCGCCGGCGGCTTCAACGACGAGAACACCAAGGCACACGTCGATCGGACGGGTGATGTCGTTGCCATCGGCCGGCCCTTTAGTGCGCTTTCTCCGCCTCAGCCCCTTCTGAGTCTGCTTCGGTCCGGTTGCTAACGTTGCCGACTCTTTGCCAGTCGCCAACCCTGACCTGCCGCGCCGAATTTTCGAAGATCTCCCTCTCAACAAGTACAACCGCGACACGTTCTATCAGCCGCACGACGGTCTGTCAGTCCATCTGCGTTCCCTCCGCGTCTTCTTGCGAAGATTATCGCTGACAATCTTTTCGATCTTTGACGAGAAGTGGCAAGGCCGGCGTCGGTGCCGAGGGTTACATCGACTACCCCTTCTATGAGGAGGTCCAGGCTTAGATTAAATAGGTTGACGCTAGACAGACGGGCGGCTTCGTCCACTGACCTAGATGGTGAATGGCAGATTTCATCGACCCTCCGGTCGGCCACCAGTCAGCAATTTGCTTTCGCCTCTCGTCAGAGCTCAGGCATCTGTGCGACGTTCGGGCCCGAGCCGTTCTTTGCGTGGCGCGCTTGCGTGATGAGCATAGCTCGGCTTCGGGCTCGAGATTTGGGAGAGGAGGCGTCGGCTTGATCATTTCGTGTCGTCAGCCCGGCTCTGACCCTCTCGGTTATCGGCGGGCCGAGCCGCCGTCTAGGTGACGCCTGATCGCCATCAAGGACGGACCGCCGATGATACGGCGCAGCCTCTCGGCCGTCTGCAGTGACGCTGCTCGCGCGGAAACCTCGAAGGGATCTGCGGCGTGACGTGGATTGCTGGCCCGCAAGAGTGGGTCGGCGCTACGGCCCTGTCCAGTCTTCATGGAAAGCAGATGAGCTTGTCAGCCGCGAAGGTAGCTTCGCATAGCTGCTATGCAGACGCTTCGCAAGTCCAGGAGGGGATTCTTGAAGGGAACAGAGGGATCCTTGACGGGCAGGAAGAGAAGGCACGATCGTCGCCGACGGCCGGAAAGAGCCCAACTTCAGCCCACGCGTTCGTCATCCGAAAACGCGAACCCCCTGGGTTTGGGCCGGCCGCGCCGACCGAGCGCTGCTTGCAGCCCTCCGCCCCTCCGAGCCGTCCCCTCGCATTCACTTCTCCTCCACCTCCAGTCAAGCTTGTCTTTCTTTCGCTTCTTTCTCTCCCCCGGCAGGCCCTCCCGCAGCTGGCTCTCCCGATGCAATCGAGTCAAGATTGGTCGGCGCCCTCGCCGCCGCCACTGCGGCCGGTCGCGACCTCCTCCGCCGACTCGTCGAGCGCCTTCAGCTCAGCACCCTCGCCACGGGCAGCCGCCGCCACAACAGGCAGCCGGCCTCCGCCTACACAGCTGCCGGCAGGCAAGCCGCGATCCTTCCGCAATTCGGGCTTCAGTCTGAGCCTCCCGCCGCCGACGCCCGCCACTGGCAGCGGCGGCCAGAACCCGTTCGACCTCATCGGCAGCAGTAGCGGCGCCGCCGGAGGAGGGATCAGCGGCATCGTCAGCAGCGATGGCCAGGGCCCTCTCGGCCAGCAGCAGCACCAGCAGAATCCTTGGGCGCACCTGATGGCCTCGTCCGGCGCGCCGACGCCGGCGATCAAAGGCGCCCTCTCGCCTTTTACGTTTGGCGGTGCGTCTGAGGGCCCATTTGCTCCTCCTCCGCCGCCAAAGAGCTCGTCACCGCGCCCTCCGACGCTGGCCAACGGCAAGCGCCCGGCTCAACAGGGCGTCTTCTCGCCCGACGTCAAGGCGATGCGCGAGCTTTCACTGAAGGAGGGCGCACACGGCCTGCCCGGTAACGGTAACGGCGGCGGCTTTGCCCAGCATCAGCCCTTCACGCTCAGTGGTATCCCCGGAGCAGGGCCGCCTGGTCGTCCGCCGCATCAGCGCGTGCCGTCCGCGAACAGTAGTGGCCAAGGCGCGCTCGCACCGCCTGCTCAAAGCTCATTCCGGCTCTCGCCACCTGGTGGGATGCCAAGCCTGCCTGGAGGTCGTGTAGCTGGCGGCTCAGTCGCGGGCGGTGGCCGCATCCCGTTTGGGTCCGGCTCGTGCGTCGTATTTGTCTTTGGTACTAGCCTACCTCACAGCCTATCTTTTCCGAGCTGACTCCTTCATATCATTTGCTGCAGACCGAAACCGACCTCACCTATCCCGGCGCCATCAGCGGTTCCTGCCGGGTCGAGCGGATCGGCGTCAGTCAAGCCGGTGACAGCCTTACCTGCAACGGGGCCCTCCCAGATCCGGCTTGTTCCGCCTCAATTGCTGCCGTCGCCGATGCCGTCGACGTACCTTCTGCTCGACCTTCGCACACACGCCCTGTTCACGGCCTCGCGACTTCAGGGCGCCATCCCGGTCACGATTCCGTCGACGCTCCTTCGGAGGCCCAACTTTACGCTCGCCAAGCTGATTCCAATGCTCGACTCGGAAGCCGATCGCTCGCGGGTGCTTGCATTCAAGGAGGAAGGCAAGGTTGACGCTGTTATCGTTTACGATCAGGACGGATCCTCGGCTGCCGATAACGGTACGCTCGTCGGCCTTCTTGCCAAGTTCCGCAAGGATGGTTTTGGCGGCGAGCTCTGGGCCGTCAAGGGCGGCTTCCTCAGCATTCTTCGTCAGGCGCGCGCTCAGGAGGGGCCTGGCGGCATCCGTGCCCTCGTCGACGAGAAGCGAATCGAGACGAGCTTCAAAGCAGGCGGTACTGTCAACGGCCGCGAGCTTCCGGTGCGTTGTGACTTCCTATTCCAGATTGCTCCAAGGGTCCAGAGCTGAGTCTGCCTCTGCAGCTCACGGCGTTCCAGTCGACTTCGACGGCGACATCGATCATGTCGCCAGCTCAGCTGCTTGACCGATCCGGACCCCAGACGGGCATGCCGTCACACATGGGCGGCGCGACCTGCTCATGCCCGCCCGGACAACACCTCCCGCAGGCGCACGTCGCTCAGACGCCCGCTGGTCAGTACCCGCCGAGCTCCGGAGGCTGGGACTCCTCATCGCCAATGTCGACATCGACCGCCGGCCCACCCACACATGGCACAGCTGGACCCGGCGGTGGTCTCCGCACATTTACGCTCACGCCCAACACGTCGTCATTCCAGGCGGCCAACCCGTTCTTTGACAACATCCGGCAAAATGTTGAACTCTCGCACGGTGGCATCACCGAGCGCATTCCGCTCGACCTACCGCAGTCTACGATTGCGCGGGCGCACGAGCTGCCTTCTTGGCTGCGCGAGCTCGCGATGTGCTCCGAGAAGGAGGCGGCCGAGCGGCTCGCGGCCCAATTTGAGGCGGTTGAAAGAGGGGAGCTGCGCCGGCTTCAAGGTGTCATGAGCTACCACGCCCGCTTCGGAGGCAGTTCGAGTACGGCAACAGCGTCGGCCAGCGGGAGCGCGAGCAATGACGGCGCGACCGACGGCGACTCGAGCGATGGCGGTGAGGACTACTTCCCCTACTCGATCACTGCCGGCCTAGAGAAGGGCCAGAAGAATCGATTCCGCAACATCTGGCCGTTCGATCACGCCCGCGTTCGGCTCGCCGATCACTGTGTCGACGACGGTTCCGACTATATCAACGCCTCGTTCATCCAGCCCCGGACAACGCACAAGCGCTACATCGCTACCCAGGGCCCGCTGCCGTCGACCTATCGCGACTTTTGGACCGTTTGCTGGGAGCAGAATGTTCGCGTCATCGTTATGCTCACCAAGCAACACGAAGGCGGCCAGGTGAAGTGCGGCGACTACTGGTCGGACCGGACTTTCGGTCCACTCACGCTCCACCCGATCGGTGTTGAGGGCGCTGAGGACCTCGAAGACGAGAGTGACGGCGGCGGTGGCTTCTCTTTCTTCTCGGCCGCGCCGCCCTCGTCATCGTCAGCCTCGTCCCGGTCGTCGCCCTTCTCGTCCTCAGCCGCCGGTGGTCCGGCCCGGCCGGCGCTCATCAAACGGTCGTTTCACCTTTCGCACGCTGATCACCCTGATGAGCCCGATCGGCTCGTCACTCAAATCCAATACGTTTCGTGGCCCGACTTCGACATCCCCGAGTCGCCGGCCGACCTTCTCTCGCTGATCCACCAGGTCAACGAGCTCAACGACATGGCCGCGATTGAGGCGGCTGAGTCAAATCGGGCGCCGCCAGGCCCTACCGTCGTCCACTGCTCCGCTGGCGTCGGTCGGACGGGCTCGTACGTCGTCGTTGATGCTGTGCTCGACGCCGTCAAGCGTCAGATGGCCGGACAGCGCGAGTCGCGGAAGGCTCGTCAGCGCACCTTCTCAACGGCAAGCAGCGTTGGCGGCAGCGGCGCTGGCACGCCGAGTGTGCCCAATGTCAACCCACCGGTGCCAGCGCAAGGCGAGATGCTTCGCCCGAGCGTGCTCGGTGGGCCGTTCAACGCTCAGTCGCCCCGATCGCAGTCGGGTTCGGTTTCTCCGAACCCTCCGCCGACGCCGCCGCCTGTTCGGCGGGTGCCTTCGCCCTGTGACGCGGGCGGGTCGAGCCCGACGCATGGTGGGCCCGAGGCTGGGCCTCACATGGGTCGTCGGCCGTCAATGGATATGCCCGCTCCGGCAGTCGAGTCAGGCATGGAGGTTGATTATGCCAAGGTGCTCGAGGACAAGGCCCGATTGACGTCGGGCTTCCCAAACCAGGCGAGAGACGAGTCGGCTATGTCGGACTCGTCGATCGACGTAAACGACGTTACCAGCCGGACCAACGGCCACGGCATTGCCATCCCTCCGGCGCCGTCGTCGCTCTACTCGCGCGGCTCGGTCCATAACGGTTCGCAGACGTCGCTCGGCCAATTCGGCGAGATGAATCTCGCGTCTTCGTATGGCGGCGACTCGCGCCGAGGCTCGGTTCCGCACTTGTTTGCTTCAAGCCCGAGCCCGCATTTCCCGTCGACGGCAGCGACGCCAAATCGCTCACGCGAGGGCAGCCCGACGCCAGCGGTCCCGTCCCTGCCAGAGTCAGACGTCCCGCGCAACACGCACCGGCCTGAGGAGCAAGGGAGCCCGACCGAGCTAGCCGAGCTCCGCGCGCCGATTTTCAGCATCCTTGCCGATATGCGTCAGCAGCGGATGAGCCTGTGCCAAACGCTGCGGCAGTATGTCTTCGTCTATCGCGGTCAGTGCTGATTCAATATTTAAGTGCATCTTCCTTTCAAGAATTGCTGCTGACACCCTCTGATCTTGCCCATGACAGTCGTTTTCCAGGGTGTGCTCGACATCATTGATGAAGAGCGCAGAGGCGTTTCGGACATGCACCACGACGACAAGAAGCGGCAGGGTGTGTTATGCATTCCCTCGCATAAGGCTCTTCAACTTGATGCTGGCTGACACTTCAATCTCCACTGATCGCTTAGCCTCCCCGACTAACATCCAACAGAGCCTGAGCAAGCGGCCATCAATCAAACTACCAAAGTCGCAGGGCCGCCCGCGTCGGGGCTCTACGAAAGCCAGTCTCGGCAGCATTGCCTCACTAAACACGACCTCATCGGGGCTACCAGGCCCGGTCGGCCTACCGCTTGCAACCGACGCCCAACCGAGAGCTGGGGTCGAGGGTGCCGTCTCTTCCAAGGCCGATCGCCAGTCGGCTCAGGTTGCGCCAATCAAGGACGGCGATCAAGCCATGACCTAGCTTTGACCCTCACTAGATTCCGTACTCTTCGCATTGTCGTCGCCTCTGTATCCTTAGTCTCTCACCTCGGCCCTCAACACTACACGAAGCACCTTTCATCCACCAACCTGTGTTTGCCTTGCATGTAGCATTTTCCTGCCGCCTTCTTGGTCCTCTACACCTCTTCGTCGACCTACAAGGTGCATTATCGCAGCAGACCTCCGTCGCCGCCCACTCAAAGCAGAACCATAGGGATACAGCTATCAGAGCCCGGTCCAAGAGAACGATCTTTCGAGCGACGTCTCTCCTGTCAGACGAACGTCGGCCGAACTTGCGGCGATCCGTACGCAAAACACGCCCTGCTCGGCGACCCAGGCCTGCTTCTTGTCATCGTAAAACGAGAACGAGTCTCGGTCAAGCCTGAGCGTAATCGTTTCCGACTTGCCCGGCGCGAGCACGCCCGTCTTGGCGAACGCCTTGAGCTCCTGCTCGGGCCGCTGAAGCGACGACACCGGGTCCGAGACGTAGAGCTGAACGACCTCGCGGCCGGGCCGGGAGCCAGTGTTGGTGAGCTTTACGGAGACGCTGACGGTGCCGTCGGCCGCGATGGTCGACGGCAAAGACAGGTCCGAGTAATTGAAGGATGTGTAACTGAAGGTGCGAGGCAGGCGGGGCATGTCAGAAGACGACCCACGACTTTGTGAGGATCACACGCGACACTAACGTCAAGCCGTGACCGAAGGGGAAGGTCGTCCGAAAAGCTGGGTGGCGGTAGCCAACATAAATGCCCTCGTTGTAGGGCAGCTTGCCATTCTCTCCAGGGAATGAAGTGAACGACGGCGAGTCGCTGAGTTGACGGCTGTACAAGAAATCGGCTCGAGTCAGCTCGACATCAATTCAAGTGGTAAGGGCGAGCACACACGGGAAGGAGACCGGGAGCTTGCCTGAGGGATTGCGCTTGCCGAACAGAACGTCGGAAAGACCCGAGCCGGCTTCGTTGCCGCCAAAGAACGCCTGCAGGACAGTTGGCGCCTTGTGGATCCAGGGCATGGCGACCGGCATGCCAGAATTATTGACGACCACCGTCCGCTGATTGACGGCCAGGACGCGCTCGATGAGCTCGTTGGTCGCGCCTGGAAGATCAATGTGCTTGCGGTCAAAGCCTTCAGACTCAAGATCCTGATTCATGCCGACAACGATGATGGCAACTGCGGAGTGATGATGCAGCGTCAGTTGACAATCATTTTGAGAGCGGAGGGAACGGCTACGGAAGGAGACTGACCATCCGACTGCGAGGCGAGATCAACAGCCTCCTCGATAGCGTCCTCATCGCTGATGATCTTAGAGGCGCCGATGCGCATTGCTCCGCGGGCAGTAAAGGGCGCCGACTTGCTAATTGGCCGCTCATTCGACATGCGCGCTTCAATCTTGTACGTCTGGCCGGCCTTGAGCGCGATGTGGCCAGTCTATCGTTGAGTTGATGTTAAGAGTCAGTCGCGCCGAGTGAGCGGCCTTTAAGGGGATCCGCGACGCACCTTCTCCGTCGAGCCGAGGCCAAAGAAGAGCTCGCCCTGCTCCTGGTCCGTAGAGTTGTTTACTACCTCCTTCCCGTCGACATAGATATTGCCCTGGCCGGCAATGACAAAACCAAAGCGCCAGTCGCCGTCCTGGTCGGGCGTAAATGAGGCCGACCAGTGGATCCAGCACGTCATGTTGACCGACGATGGGATGTTGTCGAGGAACATGTTGAAGGCGGTGCTACTTTCGGTTGAGTATATTTCCTTGACGTCGCTCTTGCCCTCCCAAGGCTCGTTGTAGAACGCGATCTGGCCGCCTTTGATGTACGGATCGATCGAGGGCTGGTAACTGTGGCCGGGCGCCCCAACGGCCCAGCTGACTTCGGCACCGAGCTCGGCCTTGGCGGCCGCAGTGATAGCTTCAAGAGGCGAGACGGTCCATGAGGGTCGCAACGCCGCGCTGCCGCCGCCCGAGATGCAAGCGGCCTTACTGTTGTCGCCGAGGACGGCAATCTTCTTGATCGTTTTCTTTTCGGACGAAAGCGGCAAGATTGAGGCGTCATTCTTGAGCAGGACGACGGCGTCGGCGGCAGCACGTCGCACGAGCTGGGGTGAGCAAAGAGATCGTTGTGATCAGTTCAGTCTGATGGCATCCCGGATCTGCTCGTTGACGCACGTCGCGCAGCTTCGGCGTGTCGACAGCCTCCTCAGTCTTGTCAAACGGGATGCCTGACTGCTGAGCGCGCTGCACGAGCCTGAGGACCTTGAGCGCTCAAGCACAAGATGAAAATCAGTGCATACTACCAAACAAAAAGAGACCGCCAGGACGACACGCACGTTACGAACGCGCACGTCGAGGTCTTCGACCGTTAGCTTTCGGGCGGTCAGTGCTCGTTGCAGTGCAAGCCCTCGCACTGCTGTGGGACCGGGCATCTCAAGGTCCAGTCCAGCCTCAATCGCCTCGACCGTCGAGTAGGTGCCAGTCCAATCGCTCATTACAAGTCCGTTAAAGCCCCACTCCTTCGAAGAGGGGAGCAGTGCAGTGCATGAGCGAGCCAGGTCAGAGGCGTTAGAGCTCGACGGGTGGCGCACCTTCATGAGGATCTCTTGCAAAAGACGCTTATCCTCACTGACGTGAACGCCGTTGACACGATTGTAGGCGGTCATCAGGGCCCAGGGATTACCTTTCTTGAGCGCGATCTGGCGGAAAAAAGACGACGTATCAGCCCATACGAAACATCAGAGATGGCGAGCAAGAGCTGCGCCGCACCTGGAAGGGCTTGAGGTAGACTTCCCGAAGCGCACGCTCGCCGATCTGCGAGTCCATTGACATTCGCTCGAATTCGGCGTCGTTGCCGACGTAGTGCTTGATCGTCGCGGCGACGCCCTGCGACTGGACGCCTTGAATGTAGGCGGCCGCGATCGTACCGTTCAGGTGCGGGTCCTGATAAGAGCGAGGCAGATCAGTGAACATGCAGAAGACGGATGATGTTAACCCAGACACACCTCAGAAAAGGACTCGAACCCCCGCCCGCCGAGGGGCGAGCGCTGAGTGTTCACCGTCGGCGCGAGAAGAACATGCGCGCCCTTGTGCCGACACTCGTCGGCGAGCGCCTCGCCGATCTCCTTCGCCAGGTCGACGTCGAATGCGCTTCCGAGGCCGGTCGAGCATGGAAAACAAGTTGAGGGCGTGCCGTTAAAGACTGGCGTGACGAACGCGTCATGGCAGGGTCAGCGCCGCGCTCCGCGGGAGACGGCAGAGCAAGGCCGGCGCTTGCTTACAGCTGACGCCTCGAACACCGTTCGGCCCGTCCGACACGCGCACGGCCGGCAAGTCATGCTTCGGAAGCGGGACCGTGTGCCAGAAATCTGATCCGGCGAGTAGTGCGATCTGATGGGCAGTGACGGTCGGGTCAGCTGCTTGCATTTTGAAGGGGAGTATGCTGGCCGGTCGAGACAGCCTACCTTGTCATTGACGCTGAGAGCGTCGAGGGTCGCCTCGATATCGAGCGGGCTGTTTGGGGCAGTAGCTACGGAGGTACAAGATTAGATCGGTGGGCTGCTCGGGCAAAGGTGTAGATGGCTGAAGGCGCACGCATCGCAGACCGTGAGATGAAGGGCCGGGGGTCGAAGTCGAGAGGTGAGATGATGGGTCTCGCGACGTGTTTTCTTTGAGCCCGTGTCGCTCCCTGATTTTCCCGTCATCATGCTCTTCCTCGTGTCCCTTCCTTCCGAGCATCGCCCGAACCGAGCGAGGGAGAGGTGGGCCGGGTCGGCGAAAGACTTCTTGGTCGGCGAAAGAGGGAGGGCTCGGAGGCTGAGCCTCCTGGCTGACGGTTCCTGATCGAGCCGGGTACCCTCCAGCTGATCCTGCCCAAGGGCGTGCGCCTCGACAAGATCGATTGCGAGTTTGCAGGAGCATCTCTCTTCCTGTCCATCGTTGCATTGTATGGGCTGATGCGAGAAAAGTCACTCATCGCTGGAGGGAGCATGAGGGGGCGGGCCGAAGGTGTTCTCGGCTCCGGCCGAGGCGCGTCTCACTAGCTTTGCCCTCGGCCATGATCTTCTTTCAGTCCTTACTTCCTTCGTCCCTCTCTGCAGACGATGGTAGGGCTTTCAGGATGATCATCCGGTTGAACTCGACTCTCTGGTCTGGCTTGGCGATAAGGCGAGGGCGAGACGTTACTTGAAGGTGTAGATCGAAGGCGGACCTAGCCGAGCACGACAGCGCGCGTGCTGGCTCATCCGGCTGACCCAATCTGTCGACAGCCATCGGCCTCTCCTCACCTTCGCACTCAACGTCGCCACCGGAGAGCAGCACGCTGATGACATCTTGTTCTGCTCACCAGCTGATCTGCCCCTCAAAAGCGGCCTGCGCCTTTGGATGAGACTGTTCCTGCCTAACCACCCCATCGACTCCGTCTTTCTCGCCCGCCATGCCTTACCCCACGACTCAGCCGGTCGACCGGCCGGCCATCACCTCGGTCGACCCGCTCGACCTCAAGACGCCGGATTCGCCAGTAGGACTCTCCTCTTCCTCATCGTCGTCGTCCATCGACGAGAAAAAACTCGACCGCGCCTTTGTCACTGTCGAGGGTATCCCCCCGCTCGCGACTCGCGTCGCCATCGACACCGACAACAGCATCACCAACCACCTCCTCCTCTTCCTCCGGATCCGCAAGCGTAAAGCCTTCGACGGTCTTGACGAGGTCGCTACCCAGCCATCCGTCTTTGACACTGAGCAAGCAGAGCACTATCGGCCGATCGCCTCATGGGAGAACATTGAGGCGTTCGACCCTCTCTTCCGGTGGACCTGGCGCGAGGAGAAGGCTGCCGTCCGCAAGGTCGACCTCAAGATCTTCTCAGCCGTGATCCTTCTTTTTGCCGCACTCGACATCGACCGCTTCAACATCGCTGCTGCGACCGCCGACAATTTCCTCAATGACCTCGGCCTCACCCAGGCCGATTACAACCTCGGTGCGCGTGCTTGCTTCAGCACTCAATGTTCTGTCAGATCGACTGAGACTGATGCTCCCTTCCAAATTCTCATTACAGGCAACACTCTTAGCAAGCTCGGCTTCCTTCTGGCCGAGCTTCCCTCGCAGCTGATCTCGAAGAGACTTGGTCCATCCGACCTCACGTTGATGCCTCGTTGACCTCAACATCTTGACGCTGACTCGATTATATCGCTTTCAACGCATAGGTCCCGATATCTGGCTGCCTATGCAGGTCTGCGTATTCTCGATCCTGTCTGGCGCACAATTCTTCCTCAACGGTCGCGCCTCCTTCCTTGCAATGCGATTTCTGATCGCCGCTTTCCAAGGTGTTCGTCTTGGCTCTGCTTTTCTGCGGGACCCCGCTCATGATCCTGACTCCTTCTTCTGCCTCGTTCTGCCAGGGCTTTATCCCAGACTGCATCTCCTACTTGAGCTATTTCTATACAGGAACCGAGTTGCCTATCAGGTGCGAGCCGTGCATTGCAACCCCCTCTTTCGCTCAATTAACCACTAACCCTGTATCGCCCTTCTCCATCAGGATGGCCTTCTTCTACACCACGAATTAGTAAAACTCCTTCCACTCGCGCGTCTCCTTCGTGCATCGTTTCAGAGTCTGACATCTTGTCATCCTTTTGACCAGCTGGGGAGATACTCTCACGGCTTTCCTCGGCGTCGGCCTCAATCAGATGCGCGGTGTCGCCGGTCGCGCGGGCTGGCGGTGGATGTGTTAGTCTCTACTTCCTCACCCGTGCTCTGCAGATAGTGAGCTGAACCGTCGGGCCATCTTTTCGACCACAGTCCTGATTGAAGGCCTACGTACGTCATAATCCGACGATTGCCTGATGGTGGTTGTCTGACAGCGCATCACGCCCTTGGTCACAGTCACCCTTGTCATCGGTATTGCCGGGTTCTGGCTCCTGGTGCCTGCGCCAAGCAAGACGTCCATTCTGACGGAGCACCAGGCCAAAATTATCGTCAATCGAGCTGTCCGTGACGATCCTGGCAAGGTGTGTTTGGTTTCAGGCTGCCACACCTTAGGCTCGGCGACTGACCCGTACTCCTCTCTTCGCAGGGCGGCATGCACAACCGGCAGGGTCTGACACCTCGGATGATCTGGAGATCGATCTGCGACTACGATCTCTGGCCGCTCTATTTGATCGGCATCACGTGCGTCAATCTTCCTGTGGCTGCCCCTTGCGATGTGATCTCACTCCGCTTCTTTCTCTCCGAATCCAGCTTCGGTCTTGCTGCTGTCCCAATCAAAAGCTATCTACAGCTCAGCTTCCGGTCGCTCGGGTTTTCGACCTTGATGGCAAACCTCCTTACCGTCCCCTCTACTGTTATCTCGGTCTTCACACTCCTTTTCATCTCGGTCCTGTCGGAGGCGGTCAACAACCGCAGCTTCGTTTGCATGGCAGAGAACATCTGGCTCTTCCCATGCTTCGTCGCGCTCGTCGTGATGCCCAAGATCGGTCCCTGGCAGTATTTCGCCATCGCCACCGTGGCGCTCTCCTTTCCCTATGTACACGCCATCCAAGGTGCGAACGACTGATGCTTCAATGACCGAAGTCTCCTATGCTGACTAGCGCCCGCTTTACCCCCGCAGTCGCTTGGTGCTCGACTTTGTCCGGCAGCGTCCGCACACGCACAGTGGCCGCCTCCCTTTACAACATGAGCGTTCAGGTCTCGTCCATCATTGGTGCCAATCTTTACCAAGTAAGCCGTAAGCTGAAGGGTTGATCAGCAACCTGCAAAGACTAATCTATGTCCTCCACTGTGTAGGCCTCGGACAAGCCGCGTTACCTTCGCGCCAACAGCGCCCTCCTGGGCGTCATTGCCTTCAACCTGCTCCTTTACACTGCGACTTACTTCTACTACGGTCGTCGAAACTCTCGCAAAGCCAAGCTTTGGGACGGCATGACGTCGGCCGAGAAGTCAGCTCATCTCGCCGAGGCACGCGAAAAGGATCTTGGCAACAAGTCGCTCGACTTCCGCTTCGTCCGGTGATCCTAATCGCCTTCCTTGTCTTATGTTTTCTGACTGATGGATGTTACTCGACGCGAGCGCGCGGCCAAGGGCCAGGTAGCGACGGAAGCTTTATCATGCGTGTTCGCGCACAAAGACCTGTGTCACTCGCTCGGTTCGTCACGGGTCATGATAGAGGCACTGAAATCGGGCACGGTCAATAGGCAGAGATTTGGCTAACGTGCAAGCAGGGCATGGGCCGAGCCGCGCCTCAGATCTCCTTCCATCCCTCACCTCCACCGCCGACGAGACCCTCGCCGCCGCCCATGAGCCAGAGAGCGCCCTCAAGGCCGAGGACCGAAGCCGTTGCCAGTAAACTGAGGCCAAACCCGCGGTAGAGCTGCTTGACGCCGCCAAACCAGCCGTCGGCGCCCGAGACCGACTCCTCGGCGACGATACGGTAAACGCAGTCGATAATTCCAGCGTACGGCCGCGGCCGCGTCTGAACGCACGTTTTGAGCGAAGTTGCTGCTCCACCGGGGAGCGATTGGGTCGACTGGAGCTGAAGACGCCGCCGGGCCGTTTCGACTGGCAAGGTGAATATGAGAGAGCCAATCGTGAGAAGGGCCTCAAACGCGCGGTAGGCCAGAGGATGGTTGACCGGATTGAAGCCGAAGACCTGCTCGATGACGACCGGCGTCAGGAGGGCAATTGTCGCCTTGAGCGCGCCATCAAGGACGGCCGGGAGAAGGTACGTTGGGTGAAGGTAAAGGCCGATCCACGAGCCACCCTCCTCAGTCTTGAGCTGACGCAGGTTCGAGAATGGATTGCTCGAGGCGAAGTGCCGATGGACACGGTGCGAGGGCTGAGCAATGAGCCGCGTCTGGAGCATGGCCAACGGTGAGAGCAGGAAGGTCGACAGCGTTGACGAGAAAAGGGGCGGCAAGAGTGATCGCAGTGTCGAGAGGTGCGTCGGTCGGGCAATGAACTGCGACAAGGTGAAAGATTATGTTAGTATCAAAATGTAAGGCCATCGCGTCGGAAAAAACGTACTGAAGGGTTCGTCGTGTACATCGGCGAGAGAGTGCTTGAGATCAAGCTCGGCAAGCTCGACGACAGCTGAAGGTAGAGGTACGAGACCGCGAGGCCTGAGTGAGCAGGGGAGCAGGTCAGCTCACTGACCAATAGAGCCAAGCACTACTGCAGAACGTACTCTTCCACGGCGCACCGGGTCCCTCGTCGTTCCAGAGCCGTTTGGTCATGGCCCACGGGCCGTCGCCCGAGTAGCCGCGCTTCATGACCCACTCATCGCGAGGCTCGTCGCCATCGCTCCCCCGGCGAAGCACGTAGCCCTCGGCGTCGGTCTGCCTCCGATCACCGGTTGGGCCGGTCGTCGACGTCGTTCGCGGCTTGGAGGCGGCGACGGCAACGAGGTCCTCGAAGTAGGCCTGGGCGTCGTCGTCATCGTCCGGCATCTCCTCAACCTCAGGCGTCCCGGTCCCCTCAGCCTGCTGAGCAGCCTCTTGAAGCGTCGCGAAGGACCTCCGGGGCAGGTACTGGATTTGAGAGAGGACCTTGCCTGTCTCGAACGGCTGAGCAACGAAGCTCGACAGAAACGAGGCTCCGAGCGACCACAGGAGCGCGTCTCGCGTTGCCCGGAAGCTGGCGTCAGTCGAGCCGTCGCCGCCGAGACCGACGCCGCCAAAGGTTGGACGCGAGGTCTCGGGCAGAACAAGTATAGGCGACGACGACGATTTGAGACGGGCGGATGTGGATGAGGATGAGGACGAGCCGGATGCGTTAGCCGAGGACGAGCCCGAGGCATGGGGGAGCTGGGGCGGCAGGAAGAGGAAGTCATCCGCCGGGGCTGCGAGACGACCGAGAGCGAGCAGGAGGTCAGTTCGACGTCGCATTGGCAAGATGAACCTTCCCGCATGGCCGTACGAGCGTAAAGGTGCCTGACAGACGAGGCCATGTTGTCTGAAGGGTGCGGGTCGGTGGACGGCGACGGCTCGTGCCCCTAAGGCTGAACCCATCGCTGGCGGCCGCCGCCGCCCCAGCCGACGAGTGTTGAAGCGTTAGCCGGAGCAGGCTGCCTCTCTCTTGACCGACGTCGTCCCTTGATTCCGGCCAACGTAGCAGGCCTTGAGACGACTGGCATCTCAGTGCTTGACCATGCTAACCCACGCCAATCTCCAAGCTGAGCTAGGAGGAAGCTGCGGCCTTCGACTCTTGCCGCACAGCTGCAGGAGGTCGCAGCCGCGCAGCCTCTCGCCGACCCCGCCCTCGCCCTCTCTGCGTTGTCGCAGGACCTTGTCGCCCGATCGCTCGTCGTCACCCGCTCCGGCGTCACACGATGCAGCGTCAGCCTCTCTCCTTGACGTGAGAGATGCCCAGAAGGCGCATGAAACCGAAGTGAAGGGCGCGCACACTCCGCTCACCCGGATCGACGCAACGAGTAGCACGCCCAGTCCCGACCGATGCGGCAGCGCCACCATCCAGTTCCCGACACAGCGACCAGGTCAAGCCGGGCAACACGGAATGTACTAGCGACGGGCTTGCGTAGGGGGCGTAAAGAGAGACGACGCGACACCGGTCTGGCCCTCGACAATTTTGCTCGCCGCCTCGCACTCGCACCTGCTAGCCTTGGGGTCGCTCGCTTCTCCCGGTCGATACGGCTTGTGCCGACGGTTGCCCTGCCATCGGGCCCTACTGCTTGGAGAGTTATAAGATTGGCAACAGAAGCCCGTCGCCTTCCTTATCTCTTCAGCTCTCTCTCCCTCTCTATCTCTCCCTCCTTCACCCTCATCTCATCCCGCCGCTCACCCGCCATGAAGTTCTCAGCCCCTCTCGCCCTGCTCGCCCTCTCGCTCCCGATGGCCTTTGCCTCTGCCGTCGCCCGCGGCGAGGAAGTCAAGAAGTGCGTTGTCCTCGCCCGTTCTCCACTGCCTCACTGGTCGCTGACGCCTTCAACCCTCTCTCCCTGCTATAGGTGGGACGACAAGAAGGAGATCGAGCTGTGCGCCCTCTCCCGTCTTGCCCTTCTTCGTCTCGTCACGCTGATCTGCCCAAGCCCCCTCCCTCTCGCCTCGCAGCAAGACTTTCCTCGTGAAGGAGTTCGAGCTCGTCGTCACCAAGATTGACGTCAAGAAGGGCGTCGACTACGGCTACCACTACGACGAGCACAAGGACAAGGACAAGGACCTGTGCGTCGCTCCTGCGCTATTCCTGTTTGTGCTTCCCTCATCAGTTGATCCGCTACTTACTTTCTCGGCCTCCTTGTAGCAAGATCTTTGCCTTCGTCTTGCTTGACGACGACAAGAAGGACGACAAAAAGTGCGTCCCTCCTTGCGGCCCTCGCTCGCACTCCCTTCTATTGATCCTCCCTCCACCCCTTTGCCTCCAGGGAGTACGATCACGACTACAAGAAGAACGAACACAAGTACGTCCGCTTCTCCCATTTCGCCTGCTTTTCGTTGCTGACCTGTCCTCTCCCTCGCAGGGACTACGACTACAAGCAGTGCGCCCCTCGCGCTGACCTCTGACTCCCGCACCCCCCGTCCCACCTTCACCGCCTTGCTGACTAGCCCCTCCCTCCACGTCGTTTGCTCGCAGGGATGACAAGAAGGACGAGAAGCAGTGCGCCCTTTCCTTCATTGCCGCACTGGCTGCCTCGACTGATCACTTGCTCTCCTG
The DNA here is from genome assembly GCA_014825765.1 of Cystofilobasidium macerans. Taxonomy (NCBI): domain Eukaryota; kingdom Fungi; phylum Basidiomycota; class Tremellomycetes; order Cystofilobasidiales; family Cystofilobasidiaceae; genus Cystofilobasidium; species Cystofilobasidium macerans. The sequence continues at coordinate 4,204 of MVAP01000175.1, read as the reverse complement.
TACTTGCAGCTACCGCTTCTAAGTCCTCCGCGTCGATCGCTTGCCCCGCTTACTTCCGCGCTCGTCCCTCCTCCCTCGTCCGACCCCGATGTGTCCCTCGCCTCGCTTCTTGTCATCGTCGCTGGCGGTCTGCTTCTCACCGGCCGCCTCATGCTCAAGATGACGCTCCCTCCACCCCGCCCCTTTTCCTGACGACCCTGCTCGCTGACGGTGACCTCTTGCCAAGTCACTGGCTGACCAGCCGATCCTTAATGTCTCTGAATACAGCTGGCAAGTTGTATGATTGTGAAAAGCAGAGTACAACGCATGGGATGAGCATGCAGATAGTCGAGCATGAATACAGCTAGCCGACAAGCTTATACAAGGACGCGGGATGGTACACATGAACTACGTCAGGGTGAGGCTTCTCAAGCCCGACCTTGGGCGACGAGCTGGACACACTCGACGAGCGAGCGGTAGAGCGGGTTGGCGAGCAGCTCACCGTGCGTTAAGCCAGCGACGGCCGTCGTGCGGGCCAGAGCAGGATCCCCCTCGCCAAAGACGAGAGTTCCAGCAGGAGCACTTGCGCAAGCGTCTCTAAACGGCTGAGGCGATGGGCCGCATGGCGCTAGACGGAGCAGATCCGAGACGGACGGCAGGTGAAGCTCTTCGTCTACTGAGCTTCGGCGGTAACTTTGACGATGGCTGCTGCGGCTGCTGCCGGTTCCGCTGTTGCTGCTGCTGTGGCTGCTCCGGCGCGAGGACGCAGAAGGCGGTGCCGTTGATGCGTCCTCCTCCGCAATAGAAGATGAGGACGACATCGCGGAGGGCGAGTCGCGCAGTTCGCAAGGGCCGGTCGCTCTAGACGAGACAGCGTCCTGAAGGCCGGCAACGGCCGAGGCCTCGCTGTTGGCCGTACTGGCCGGGGCGGCGGGTGGACTTTCGTGCCTCTTGCCATCGGAATCTGCATCATCGCACCGGGTCCGTTTGCCTGAGTATGGCCGGTCGCAGTCGAGCGAGAAAGCCGAATCCTTCCGTTTCCTCTGCTCGCCAGTGGCAGCCTGATTGCGACCGACTCGATGGCCGGACCACACCGCCGGAGCCGGACCTGGCAGCATCGATGTTTTCGGAGCCGGTCGAAAGGCGGCGAGCGGCTTTGGAAGGAGCGAGTCGGGGAGCGAGGGCGCTGCGAGAGAGAGGAGCCAGGAGCTCGCCGACGGGAGCGACAATTGCCGTCTGGGCAGTGGTGGAGCGGGGCCGTACTGTACCTCGACTTGCAGAGGGTAAGACGACGAGTAGCTGGACGGCACCGATGAGAGATGCGGCTGAGCGACGGATAATTGAGCGTCGGAGATTCGGCCGGCGACTTGCGGTGGCGGCGGTGGCGGCGCCCAGTGCTGATGTTGCGGTCGCGGAGGCGGCGGTGTATATGGCTGGGCCTGAGGTGGCTTGTATAGATGCTGCGGTTGGGCTGGTCCCGGGTTTTCGATGTAGGATTGGCCGGCCTGGAGGAAGGGGTCTGATGCAGAGTGCCGATGAATCAAAGGGCTGACGTCGTGCGTCGAATGATTGTCGGCGTCAAGGGCTGATGGAAGAACTAGATGGCGTCAGGTCGTCTGACAAGGAAGTTCGGCAACTACGAGGCGTAGAAGCTCGGAACAATTGTAATAGAACAACGTACTTCGGGAAGGGTCGTCTTCGGTCGTGCCCTCGCTCTCCTCGCTGCCACTGCAGTTAACGTCGTTTGGGGCCGGGCGCCGTCGGTTGTCCCCTTTACTGCGCCGATACTGCACGCAACCCTGACCGTCACTGTTGGACTCCTTGAAGTCGATGCGCCGCCGGTGATGCATCAGGGCGAGATGGTGGCTGCCGCTACCGCCGCCGCCGCCGTCAGGCAAGCACCCCCCTCGGTCGCCGACGACAGTGTGCACGATCGGCCGTCGATGAGGGAGCCGCTTAATCGTTGACGAGGAAGCGTCGCCAATGGAGAATGCACGCCCGTGCGCGGTGGTGTAGAAGCCGTGCTTCTGGGCGGCACGGGCGATCGCGTCGGCATGCATCGACATCGACGACGACGACGACGAGGGTGCTGGGTCTGCCGGTTTGCGTAGAGAGACCGAGCAAGAATAGGGTGAGGAGGGGGTCAGTGACTGGCGGATTCTATTCTGGGCTCAGCGAGAGGCCGGAAACAATCCCACCTCGCACAAGAGCGGAGGCGAGACCAGTCGTCTCTCCTAGGATGTCCAACACAAAGCACAACGATAAGGAATCTAAGAGAGAAGGCAAAATAACTCACCGTCGACCTCATTGCTCCTTTCGAAGCACCGCTCGCCCCACTCAAGCGCCTTCTCGAGCGCCTCAGGCAGCCGCGGCCGCTTGCCGTCAGGGCGACCAGCGGCGAGCGCGAGCAGCTCCTCAGCTCGGCTTCGATCAACCGAGACGTGCTTGGCGATTGTTCGGCGCTGCCAAACCTCGCCCGCGCAGGCGTACGAGGCGCAATAGCAATGGTACGACTTTGGGGGCATTGCGCACTTATGAGACTTGGAGGGAAGAGAAGCGAGGGTAGAGACTGCGCGGAATTCGAAGGGTTGCTGCGGTCGGTTGGCCGACGGCAGGTTGGCCGGGATCGGAGGCGATGCGAGTCAAGGGTCTGGAGGACCGAAAGGGGCCGTCAAAATGTGAAGGGGAGGATGGAATTGGGACGGCGGAGGTCGGCTCGGGCGGCGGCGGCCAAGGCTGGCTGGATAGGCTACCTCCGGGCAGGCGAGCGGCAGGCGTCGACGCAGATGGCTGATTGACTGCGAAAGCTCGATCTACTGGATCGGCCGATGGAAGATTGTAGAGTGGCCAAGCGAAGGCGGAGGCTTGGATTCAATCAGCGAGGCAGCGGCGGGCGTCTTAAGAGGGTCGAGGGAGGAAGAAGATGGACAGGTGATGGACGGAAGGGCGAAGAACGACGAGGCGAGCATGCAACCTAGATTAGGACAGGAGACGTCGAGCGGCACGGCGCGGTGGTTGTCGCCTGTTCGCAGGGTCGGATCTCCTTTTGGGTGCCCGTGCCGAAAAGGGAGTCAATAGGAGGGGCGAGCAGGGATGAGGGGGACGAAGCGGCGATGCGTCGGCCGTCGGGGATGCTGTTCTGGGCGTGCATGCCCGCCGGCTGTCATGCCGGAGTTGAGTCGTTGCGCGCTGCGTGCACGGGCCTGCGGACAAGAGCTATCTTGAGCGAGGGGCGGTAGGTATATTGGGCGAGGGAGCGGCCGGTGAGCTTCGTCGGCTGTGGGACCACGGTCAACGGTCTTCAAAAGCGAGGAGAGATAGATCGGGGACAGCTCGAAGCGAGGCCTTTGACGGACAGGCCGCCCGCCCTTGCCTCTGGTCTGCCTCGAGAAGGTGAGCTTGGCGGCCGGGTGCCTTCTCGCCTCGGACGGCGAGTGACCCCATCCGGCGCATGGTCGTCGGCATCTGCTGGACTATTTTGGGAAGCGGTGGTCAAGAGGGGCGACGCACAAGAGCGTGCACTCCGCAGCAGCAGGGCCTCCTCGCACGCCGTGATGCGGTAGCCTCGGCTTTCTCGAGGCGTGGAAGCTAGCTTGTGATGATGGTAAAGCCGGGCTCGCCGAGCCGCAATCATGACGGGACAGCTAGCTCGTCAGTTGAGGCCCTGCATGCTGGGTGGAAGTATTGGCTATATAGAGGCGATTGCTGGTCTGGCGTGGCCGTGATGGATTCGCCCACGTGGATACTTTCAGTAAGAACTACCCGCGGACGCGCACGGCAGCACTCCTTGCTCGCTCACCGGCGACCACCACAGCGAGAAAAGATAAAGCAAGCTGTTCCCAACTCGCACGGCCGAGCCGGTTTGACCGGTGTTACTCTCGTATCAAGCAGTTGCGCTTCAGATGCCACCCCATCCGCGGGCGAGAGCACCTATAAAGTTGCATCTTCCGACGTCGATAGCGAGCCCGAAACAAACTTTTAAGTCTTGGTAGCCACAGATTCGCGATTAAGGAGGCATGAAGAGTGAGCCCACCAAGATTAAGAGCGATCGGTCGCATTATGAATGCCTACCCCATGTACCGCTTCGCCATTGGTAATGCTTCCGGACTGGCTTTATTGTGCGTCCTGAGCTTTGCGCTTCCGAGTTGTTGCCCCCTGACCCTTCCGTAACCCTTTCCGCAGGCGACGATCATCACCGGCGTCGTCTCGGTCGCCATCGCCGCCG
>MVAP01000174.1:0-23445 GCA_014825765.1 Cystofilobasidium macerans | reverse complement strand
GGTGGCGCGCAGGTAGAAGGCGAGAGGACGATGCTGGCCATGCGGCCCTGCGCACTGCCTTCGACGACCGTTCTCTCGCGAAGATGAAGCCATACAGCACGCAAATGGACGTACATCTTGGCCGGCTTGAGCTTCTTGTGGCTGCTAATCTTCTTAGTGCCGATGGTCAGCCAGACATGGTCGTCCCGGTCGAGGAGCTCTGTCTTGGAGGCCTCCTTGGCCTGCTTGGTCGCGTGAGCGACGAGAGCCGAGACAGCCTTGTCGACCTGGGCGGCCGAGACGCGCGAGTCGATCAGGTCCGAGGACGACGATGAGGATGATGAGGCGGCAGCCATGCTGAAGAGAGTAGAGAGGAGGTGAGGTTGGTGTCTGGCAAGGCTCCCTGTTGTCGAGCTGCTGGCTGAGCGTTTCGTCCGCAGGCGTCTCCCAGCGCCAGGAATTTCGGCCGACTCGCCAGGCTCGAAACTCCAAGCCTGGCGTTTGCTCTCGCACCGACGCGCCTTCTCTTTGCGCGCGCGCGCGCGCACTCGGCTGGCCGGTCAACAAGGCCCGCCTCCTCTGGCCCTCCAGCCCGCCTTCTTCTTCCTCCACCCACACCAGTCTAGCGCTACCCGTTTCTGCATGGCGTCTTCGACCGGCTCATCGTCGGCTCACGCGCATTCGCCTTCGCCTTCGCCGCGCTCGATGCGTTTCGCCGGCGCCCGCCAGCAGCAGCATCTGTCAACGACGACCGCCTCGTCGTCCTTCCTGCCCCTCCCGCCGCTTACGGCAGTCGCCGGCGGCCTGCACATCCCCCATTCGCAAGCCGACCTTGACCGACTTCAGATGGAGCGTCAACTTGAAGAGCTCAGTATGATGTCGTCTTCGCGGGCCTCGACATCGATCGTCACCCGCTCGTCGTCTGCTGGGCCAACCACCTTTCAGCCGCACCGCCCGCTGCCGCCGGCGTTCAATCAGCGCCCAACCGACGATTTCTCGCTCTCACACGATGACTTTGGATCTTCTGTCGAGTTTGCTCGCGCCAACTCGCCTACCCACAACCTAAGCGCCAACGCGAGCGGGCGTCGATCGAACGCGTCGTCCTTCAACACGACGGCCGGCGGCGGCGCGCTCGCTCCCTCGCCCGTCTCGACCAACGGCCATCACGCATCGGCCATTACGCTCCGAACCGGTCTCGTCGGCTCAGGTCTCCCGACCTCACACACCGGCGGCAAGGGTGGAGGAGCGAAGACAGGCGGATTTGACGACGAACGCGAGCTCGGCAAAATGCTACGTGGTGCCGGCGGTGCAGCCGCGGCTCCCGCCTCGCGCGCGGTTGGCACAGGGGAGGGCTTCGCCTTTGGCCTCTCGGACCTCGGCTTCCCTTCTATCGTCGATGATGAGCCTCCGACACCAAAGGCGCATCCCCAGGGACACCGCCCGCGCAAGCTCGCCGACGCGCTTGGTCGGACAGCCTCAGGTCTCTCCCCTCGGCCGACAACGGGTGCTACGCACCATCATCACGCACGCGTTGCCTCGCCCCTCCGGAACGCCCGCGAGGGAACGGAAGAGTCACTCTTCACGACGCTCGCTCGGGGGGTGGAAGACCAGCTCCTCCTCGCCCGTCAGCCGATGCGAGACGTCGCTTCCCCCGCTCAGCCCGAGACGGGTGTCCGACGGTCTACTTCCGGAGGAGGGGCCGGGAAGAAGAAGCGTCCGACGGGGATGGCCGCAGCGGACACGTCCATCAGTGGTGGCCGGCGATCCAATCATCAAGCTGCCCGGGCGAGGGCCGTCTCGGGCGGCAATTCGCATCAGCAGGCAAGCCTCTACCTACCAGACGTCACAGGGCTTAGCGAAGCGGTTGGAGAGACGCCGCTTCGGCCTTCTCGGCGGCCGACGGTCCAGGAAGGCCGCGAGCCTGCTCAACGTTCGTTTCCAAACACTCGCAATAGGGCTCAAAGTCTTCCAGCGATTCCCCAGCTGATCCCTTGAACGTCCGACAGCTTATCCCCTGCCGGAGCTGTCGACCCTCCAGTCTCGGCTCCTCGCGCTCGAAGCCGAGAACGCTCATTCGCACCGGCGCATCGCGACGCTCGAGTCGGAACTCGAGTTGACGCGCGAGCGGGCCCAAGCGGCGAGAGACGAGTGGGCACTCGAGCGTGAGTCGCTCGGTCGGCGGGCGAGCGAGGGTGAGGGCGAGTGGGAGAGAAGGTATTACGAGGTGGTTGAGCAGAAGAAAGGTTTGTCCCTCGTTGCCGTCAATTGTCCATCCTGTCGTCCAGCTCACTGATCGTGTGGATTTGGTCTCTCGGATGCTAGACCTCGAGAACCTCGTCGCCTCCCTCCGGTCTCAGGTCCTGAAGCTTCAGACCGACCTGACCTCGCAGCAGACGCTCATCGCGTCACTTCAGTCGCAGCGGCAGGCCGACCAGGCTGAGCTCGTTCGGCGCGGGCAAGAGGTCGATCGGCTGCGGGACGAGGTGCGGCAGCTGAGCGAAGAGGTCGGCGGGCTCCGGCGGGCCTTCGAGAGCCGCGAGCAGGGACGGAGAGAGGTCGAAGCTCAGACGAGCCCGAGGCTCTGGGAGCAGCATGCGCACGGACACAGCGAGGCGCCGCGAAGGCCGGCGGCGAGCGCTCAAGGTCTGGGCTTCGCTGTCAATGGCGAGATTGACGCCCGGGCCGACCTCAGCGTCATTGAAGAGGAGGAGCGGCCTCGGCGATCCGAGCGGCAGCAAGAGGAAAGACGATCGGCACGGACGTCGCCTGTCGAGCGACCAGCCTCGCGCTTATCTGACGTGAGTATTCGCATACCATGTCCTGTACCCGACTTCTGCTAACGCGACTCGGTGCGCCGATACACAGGGCCTTCGCATGGCCGCCGCGAACCACGCTTCGCCGCCGCTCCCGTCATCCCCTCGAATGGCCGATGTCCTCCCACCTCCCTCCCCTCGGCCTCGATCCCGTTTCTCGACGACGGCCGCCCCTTCAGGTTCAGCCAGTCGCCGGCCAACGGAGAAGGCACCGCACCTCCACCCTCTTCCGCCCTCCCCTCCCTCCGCTTGGGCCGCGTCGTTTGAGCAGGAGGAGCCCGTGCTCGATCTTGACGAGGAGACGGAAATCATCCCCGATGGTGACCTCGTCGACCTCCGCGATGACAACGGCGCGGATGAGACAATCCGGCCAGCATCACCTGTCCGAGCGCGCGTGCGGACGACGACATCCGGCCAGCGCGGTCAGAGCAGTAGGCAACGCCAGTCGCCGGCAGTGGCGGCAGCTGCGGACGCGGCCGACCGACTGCCGCCGCAGACGGTCCTCACGCGCGTTCTTCGCGAGCTTGAGGACGACTATGCGCACTACAAGGCGTGCGTCTCTCTCGTGACTCTTTCGGCTTCGTGCACGTCGATAGTTCTGACTTTGCGGTGCCTCCTCCTACAGGATCTATTCCGAGCTCGCCGACCAGTATAAGGTCATTGATGCAGCCTCCAATGTTGCCAAGCGCAACGTCTTGGCTGAGCACTTGCGCGAGGTCATCGACACGCTTGAGCAAAAGGTGTGTTCCGATGGCTGCACGCGAGATGGCGAGCATAATCGCTGACGCTCTCTTTTTGCGCTGTGCCCGCAGGGAGACCAGATTGCCTCGCTCTACTCGCTCCTGACGTTCGCTGACCGGCCTCTGCCAGCGACATCGCCCGCCGCGCTGTCGGCCGACGAGCAAAAGGCAGTCCGGTCAGTTAAAGACCTCCTGCGCTCGGTCCAGGAGCACGACCTTGGTCGCAAGGCCAACAGCGGCAGCACCGGCCGGCGCAGAAGGGACTAGGTGCTCTTTCACGCCGTCTTCCTGAACGCCTGTGCACTTCGCACCATCATTCCTTGCTCGATACCTCCTTCCTCATACCTACCCCTTTTGTTAATGACCCGCTGCTACCTTCATTGTCACGCCGTCCTCTGCCCGCCCACCGAAACCAGAGGGTGATGACATGACCCCAACTTACACAATCGGACATGGAGTGCGGGTACTCGTGGAGAAGGGAAGGAGAGGGAGGGGAGGAGTGATAGGTTACATTACGGTCGCCTGTGCGCTGCCGTCCAGCGCCACGATATCATCCGCGCCTTGCTAAGGGTCGGCGTATGCGGACAGCCATTGATTATCAGTGCACCGTGAGCATCTCTGGAGCTTGATAGTCGTGGCCTACTCTGATCATTGGGGCATCTTCACGTCATATTGTCGTCTCAATCCCCGACCAGACCACTACGCATGCCTAGGACTTGTCTTTCCCCTCAGACAGCGACCCGCTCCTCGAAGAACTTGGCCCACTCGACTGCACCGAACGAAGATGAGACCGAACCCTCAATCAGACCATCCCAGAGCGCGGTCGGCTGTTGCAAGGAAAAGGAGGGGCAAGCGCATCAATGGAAACGAAATCAGTCTCGGATTCAGGCCAATACTAATTCGCGAGGTAGAGACACAGGACGACGAATGCCACGTACCGTGACATGGACGCCGTTCTGCCGGCCGAGCTTGATGCCGTACTTGACGTCGTCGGTCACCGGACCCAGCCCGCCGTTTGGGCTACCCTTGGGCGTCAGGAGCTCGAGCAGCTCGCCGGCCTGAGCATCCGCGGCCAGGTGCGGAGCGGCAACTGGAAAAGGGCATGACCAAGCCAGACCGACATGTGGCGGCGGACGCGAGCTGTCAGCGTAAGAGCTAGCTGAAAGAGCCAGGTTGAGGGCGCACGTTCGGCGAGAGCTCTGCGCATCTCAGTCACCGTCTTGTCGCTGGTGTCTCGAGGAAAGGTCAGACGCCAGGACATGTGTGGTTTTGCGTTGTCAGCCTTGATGGATCCAAATAATCTCATGGAGGCACGAACGCGGCTGGTCGATCAAAGAAGGCCTCCTGGCCGTCCATCAGCGCCTGGCTAAAAGGCCAAAAACGCTCGGGTGCGAGCCGGCCAAAGGCGAGGGCGGCCTCGTGAAGGAGGGTTGAAGTCGCGTGCCATGACTGGGGCGTCAAGCGAAGGATGAGCTGGACTCGACCCGACAGCTTGCCGCCCTCCTGTAGCTCTGAAGCGTAAGGACGAGGGGCGAGTCCCGAAACAGTCAGCTCGAAAAAGCACACCGAGCTGGAGGGAAAGTGGACTGTTTGCACGGACGAGGTACAACGTGATCGGCGAGAGAACGCGAGATCTTTGCACTGAATGGGCAGAGGTAGTCGAGACTGGCGGGAAGCGGCCTGTCGTGCGTCAGAGTCAGGGTTGCCCGGTGGCAAGGGGATGAGGTGAGGTCAACGCACTAGACCTCGAGCACGTGAGGTGCAGCCGGCGAGCCGAGACGGAGAAAGGACTGGACGGCAAGAGGCAAATGTCAGCGAGCGCGTTGATGACGGGGATTTACAGTCGATTTGCTTACGAGCGAGGGCTTGAGGGCCATGATGGTGAGCGAGAATTGCGGGGTAGAGCAGAAGAGGAGGGAGCGAGAGATGGCATTCATACGGCTGCGCTGACGTTCCTTTGGCCAGTGGCCTCCTCTCCCAGCCTGGCGCTGCGGTTCCAGCCTCGGCGGGGGCCCGACGCAAGCCGAAGCGGTCGCCCGCCCCTGGCTCATGTCCTCCCTCCGACCTCGACCGTCCCTTGCTTTCCAGCCATGCCGTCGTCGACCGACCGCCCACCGGCAGGTCCGTCAACTTGCCAGCTTACAGAGAGTCTCAAGCCGGACTGACCCTTTGGACGACCGCCTGATTCAGCCGATGCCAATGTCCTCATCCTCTGTTAGTCCTCCATCCGGCTGCTCCGACCCGTGAGGACGGGCATGCTGACTTCCGCCGTCGTTTTCTCCTGGCAGACACCGGCGGGACAATTGGTATGCTCCCCTCGGCCAACGGGTGCGAATCATCTCTCTATTGATGTGGCTGGCGTTGAGCCGTAGCTTGAAGGCGGCCGCTTTAAGCTCATCGGCCCGGCCGACGACATACAGGGTCAGCTGACCTGGCCCTCATTCTATTCCCCGGGCCCCCGCTGTCGACACGACCGCCGCCATCGCTTGCCGTGACTCCTCGGCTACAAACAGCTACGTGCCCGAACCGGGCTTCCTGACGGCAACACTCAAGGCCCAGTCACGCTTTCACGACCCGGCGGGCGAGTCGGTTCGTTCCTCCCATCGCTGTGACGCCTTTGGACGCGAGCCATACAAAGGCCATTAACCTGATACATCTCTGTCCGCGTACGCTGCCGCTAGCTCCTCTCGCATACAGCTTCCTCCCAGTCGTTCATCAACTGGACGGCTACGACTTCCGGCTCGTCCCCTGCTCAGTCGCGCCCAAGCTCGCCCGCGCCCGCTGCGCCGAGCGCGGCCGCCGCCTCTGCGCCGCCTGCGCCCCCTCACCACTTTCTCGTGCATGCATCGCTGCCAGATGACGGCGACGCGTGCGGTCAAGACCGATCGATCGTCCGTTCGGTCACGCGCGAGGTCGAGAGCCTCGTCACGCCCCCGGTCGATCAGACCGGCCGGCGCATCCGCTACTGTGTGCTCGAAGTCAGTACTCCGCTCCCGGAGTAGCAATCTTGGTTGCTCTGTCCCCTCTTCCCCTCTCGAGATTGACATCATCGATCCGTTTGTTTGGTGGGCTTAGTATTCTCCTCTGATTGACTCTTCCAACGTCTCGAGCAAGGGTTAGTTGCGCCCTCACGTGTTTGTCGCTTCCCGAGTGACCATGGTTTCGCTGATCGCTTGCTCCTGCCGCTCTGCTCAGACTGGATCCGGCTTGCGACGGACATCTCGCTCAATTACGCCCAGTTTGACGGCTTCCTCCTCCTTCACGGGACCGACACCATGTCGTTTACCGCCTCGGCCCTCTCGTTCCTGCTCGAGGATCTTGGCAAGCCCGTCATCGTCACCGGCGCCCAGATCCCGCTCAGTCAGCTCCGGAACGACGCCTATGAGAATGTTCTTGGCGGGCTCATCGTCGCGGGCACGTTCCCGACGCTGCCCGAGGTCGGCCTCTTCTTCGCCGGCCGTGTGTTCCGCGGCAACCGTACCGTCAAGGGGTCGAATGACTCCTTCGAGGCCTTCCGGAGCGAGGGCAGCCCGCCGTGGCTTGTCAAAGTTGGCATCGGGCTCGAAGTCGATTGGGGAGCAGTTCGTCGGTGCCGTAGCATCAAGCCCTTCCGGGCCCATCGTAGTGCGTTTACCTGTGGTTTGCCGTCCTATCCGATCAGGGACCGTTGACTAAACCGAGGTCTTTTTATGATTGAAAGGCATGTGCCCAGACGTCGGTCAGCAATCCGCTCCCTCTGCTGAGTCTGCATCGCATCATTGACCTGACCCTCATTTGCTCCTCGATCCATCACCGAAGCTATCCTTCGCATATTCCCTGGCATCAGCGCCGCCTTCTTCCGCTCTTTCTTCGATCACGCAGGCGACCGACCACTCAAAGGCGTCGTTCTAGAGACATTTGGCGCTGGCAACGCGCCCGAGTCACCTGGTGCGGTCTTGAAAGCGGCTGAAAACGTTGCTGCGAGTTTATATGTCGAAGTCTGACAGCCGTTTTCTCTTGCACGCATCGTTGGGCCGACGACTAGCGATCATGGCTGAGCTTCGACGCGCAACAGGCGAGCTCGGCATCGTCGTCGTCAACGTCACTCAGTGCAGCCAAGGCTCGGTGTCCAAGATCTACAGCGGCGGCTTTGCTCTCGAGCGGGCAGGCGTCATTGCTGGCGGAGGTCTGTCAATGGAAACCTCATGTCCGCCGAAATCGCTCACTGATCACCTCGCGCGCCGTCTGATTCCTCCATTCCAGACATGACAACCGAGGTACGTTCGGTAGACTCTCAGTCAAACAGGTCATGATACTAATGATAGACCTTCATGGCGCTTTGAATCCCTCTCAGTGCGCCCTAGCGAAGCTGTCGTACTTGCTCTCGAAGCCCCTTTCGTCAGACCAGATCCGCCACCTGCTCGGCATCTCGCTTCGAGGCGAGATCTCGTCGCCGTCGACGGCTTCGACTCGGCCGCCAGCCGCCGATGATCTCGAGCGGCTGAACGGTCTCCTCGTGCAGGCGGTCGATCTGACGGGCGGCCGGGCCCTGCTTGACCTTCACCACCAGCGAGGCGAGACTGGGCCGGACGGGCCGGACGAGGTCGCCGCTTGGGGTCGTTCGGAGAATGCCTCGCACCTGCTCGAGGCCGCCATCCTTCCACAGCTGCTGTTCAAGTCAGTCGCGGCGCCATCGAGCCCGGTCACATTGCGCTCCCTTCTGGACACATACGCTCCTCACTCACCGGCGACGTCATCAGGCGCAGTCGCGGGGCCGACGAGCGCCGACGATCCGGCGTGCGCCAACGTTGTCAATGCTCTCAACAGCGTCGGCATGAGCCTCCTCCACGTGGCCTGCGTGCACGGCTCGACCGAATGCGTGCAGATTCTGCTGGAGCGCGGAGGTAGCGTCCACGTACGCGACATGCTCGGGTACGTCTTCACCTTTGCGTCATTCGCGCCGCTCCTTTCGGGGGTCTGAACTCTTTTATCGTTGGTTTCTTTCTATCAGCCACACCCCGGTCTACTACGCCGTCCGGCAAGGCCACCCCGAGGTCGAGCGTCTCGTCCGAGACGCCGGAGGCCTCTTTGCCGGCGCCGACCTCGACAGCCGACACGTCCGCGGCGAGCTTGTCGGTGGGAGCAGCTCTGCCGCTGTGCGCGAGGCTGCGAGCGCGCTTGCGCCAGGCGCGCTAGATGGGCCTGGTAGCGGACCATAGATTTGCGCCGAAGATAGATGGGCGAGACGGCTGCCTGGGCTCTTCATCCAAGGATAGCAGAGACGGGGGATGCGCGTAAAGGCTAGAACGACTCCGACGGGGGTGAGGCGCAGCAGGGAGTCGGCACTGCGTGTCTGACGAATTGATCAACTCAAAGTGGGCGGACATTGTTTTGCTTTGCTGACCGCTGACCTCGATCTAGCAACTTTCCACTCAACGCCCGTATCCCTACAACTTTGACCCCATTGACCAGAGCACCTTTCTTGTCTTCCCTAAAGTCAGTTTGTGTAGCCTCCGGCTCGATCCTAATGAACGCTCTTACTGATGACCGCATACATACCTCCGTGAACTGAACTCACAGCTGCTTGAAACCATGGCCACTAAGCCCAACCCATACTTCAACGACCCCAAGGGCGATCTCGTCATTCGATCGTCCGACGGCCTCGACGCCCGCGTCCAATTGGTCAAGCTCCGCGGCGTGTCCGACGTCTTTGACGCCATGTTTGCGGCTGGCACCGGCTCGGAGCAAGAGAAAACAGCGGACGGAGTGCCGCTCGTGAAGGTCGAGGACGAGGGCGTCACGTTCGGCCGCTTCCTACAATTTGCCATCGCCCCACAGGTTAACTCTCAGGTGCTTGAGCTTGCCGACGCCATCAAGTGGGTCATTTGAGCTAGTGATGCGATGCACTTTGTTGATGTACGGGTCCTCAACTCTCATATTCCCAGGGTCCAGCGCCTCACCGACAAATACCAGGCCCCGGTAGCTTCTGCACTCGTTGTCTCATCGCTGCATGCCCATGTAGACAAGAAAGCCTCCACCGTCTTCGCTCTCGCGGTCATCCATGGCGATCTGATTCTAGCGCGCCACGCTCTGTCCGAAATGTCAAACAAAATCACCATTAATGAAGACTCACGCGGGCGTCAATCGCTTACCGTTGATTCTCTGCTCCTTGGCGACATCGAATTCGACTGGTTCCGCCGCATGCCCGCCCTCGCGTTCTACAATTACCTCAATTACGCGAGATCCGCATCTTATGCTCTAAACACGAGCGAAGGCATGATTAACACGTGGAAATCGCTCGCCAAAGAGTATACTGTGCGTCTAGGGTACGCGAATTAATCTTCTTCAAACGCACTGACTGACATCGGCCTTGCTACCGCCAGTTTACCTAAGAACGACTTGATGATCTCGAATCTACCTCGACGCACCCACTTCGCCGCCGGCTCATTTGCGCTCGACCTTCTTTGATAGCCGTGCTCATTGTCCCTTTTGACTAGTTATGCATCCCTATTTGTTCGGCTTGGCTGAACGGCACGACTCGACCCCCATCTGCTATGACCACTCTTCCATGATTATCCTGCTTTCGCCAATCGCGCCAGGTCATTTCTCAAGCGAAGGTGGGCAAATTTGGGGCATCTCTAGGTCATAAGCGGCCGAGGTCATACAGTGAGGGACCGTGAGAGGAGAGGGTTCTCCCGGCACGTTCCTCGAGTTTTGAGAGTTCGGGGGTTCGTTTCTGTTCTTCCAGGCTGAGACGCCTAGTCCTCGTCCCAGTTGGCGTTCTGCTTGGGCTGTGGAAAGAGGGTGCACAGGGCACGATGGAATCAGTTGAGAGCCTTAGCACGTTGGGAGCGACAAGGCGTTGGTTGGACGTACCGCAGCGATTCCGGCCTGCTTGGCGACAATGATCGAGTCGACGCGGAGGACCGAAACGGCAGCATCACAAGCAAGCTTGATGGCGTACGACTTGCTCGCGAGCGGGTCAAGGATGCCGAGCGGGACGGTTGCGAGGGTGCCGTTACCCTCGCCCTCGATGTCGACGCCGACGTCGGAGCCACCCTCAGCGTGCGCCTTGGTGAGTGCACCGACAAGCGCCGTCGCCTCAAGACCGGCATTCTCGGCCAGCGTCCGCGGGACAACCTCGAGCGCCTCGGCAAACTTGCGGATACCGTGCTGGGCGAGACCCGGCGTGCGCTCGCCAAAGGCACCGACGATCTTGGCAAGCTCAACCTCGGTAGCACCCGCGCCAGGAACGAGACGGCCATCTTTGACAAGTTGGCGTACAGTGTTGATGCCGTCGTCAAGCGAGCGCTCGAGGTCATCGAGCTGGTTGGCCGTTGCGCCACGAAGAACAATCGTCGCCGTCTTAGTCCGCTCGTCAGCCTCCTGCCGGAGGACAGTCACCCGGTCGCCTCCAATCTCCACCGTCTCGAAAACATCAACGAAACCGGCCTCCTCGGGCGTGGGCGCACCAACCCGAGCGAGAGGAGTTGCTCCGCAGACACGGCACAGCCGGCGGAGGTCGAATTTGGATAACACCTTGAGGACGGCAATGCCCTGCCGGTTGAGATAGTGCAGCGCAAGGTCGCCAATGCCCGAACCGGCGATAATGAGCTTGACACCCGAGTCGGCAATCTCCTTGAAGATCTGCTCGAGGGGAAGGCCGGATGCGATCAGGCGCTGACTCTGACTTCTGTGACACAAGGGCCAATAACGCACGTTTTCCATCTGCTTCTCCTCGCCCTTCGTGAAGTCCATCATCTCGCCGGCGTTCTTCAGGAGGACAGTGCCCTTGGTCTCGGTTTGCGAGATGTCGAGCCCACAGGTGAAGACGGCCACCTTCATCTTGGAACCCTTCTTGATGACGCCGTCCGGCTCACGGCCGAAGACCATGCCGCGAACGACACGCGAGTGGTTTAGCGCGCCACCGAGAATTTTGACGACCCGGACCGAGTCGACGTTGAAGTCAACAGCGTTGCGCGGCATGACGGCGAGTGAGGCCTCGGCGACGAGGGACGACAGGAACACCTCGGACCCAGGCTGCTTCGACGCAATCGAGGGCGCAATCGACTTGGCGAGCGTTGCCTGAGCCGGCGGCATTGGCAACGACAGGATGGACAGCTCTGCAAGACAGTAGAGGAACGTGCTGGTCAGCTTCTGAAAGCAGGCGGTCGGTCCCTTGTCTCGCGCGAGCGCTCTACGACGAACGCGGCTCATCACAACGGATAAGCCGCGCTCGAGAAGAGTAACAAGACCATCGCCCTTCCGGCCAACTCAAAGCCCGGACAAGGCTAAAAAAGTCAGACTCACTCTCGAGCTCTTCCCGCGCCTTCTCGGAGGCCATCTCGAAGCCCAGCACGACCTCGCTCGGGTGCATGCCCATGACGAGTAGGTTGACAGCCCGCTTGAGAAGCTCTCCGGCGAAAATCAGGACAAAGTTGGTGTTGTCGCCGTGCTCGGCCTCCTGCGCCTGCGAGGCGCCAACGAGTAGTTTAGCTGCCGGGTGGATGACCTCAATCTCGCGGATGATGGTCGCCGCGTCCGACGTGACAAAGAGACGACCAAGGTGGTTGATGATTAGCTTGTTCTTTCCTGCATCGCAAAGAAAGAAGAAGACAAGGTCAGTATCACGCTCTGGCCGACCGGACCGCCCCTCGCTTCGCGCGGTCTCTACCAGCTCCCCTCGGCTGAACAATGAAAAGGGCTCGCGCAGCGCTCGATGTAGGAGGAGCGACGGCGGCTCGAAGAGCTCGATGAAGGGCCACGTACCATTCGGCCCGAAGGACGTCCGAACAATCTCGGAGAGCTCTCCGACGGCCTCGATGTTGCGCAGAACGGCCTCCTCAAGGCCAGACAGGTGCTGCAGATAGGGCAAGATTGCATCAGAGCAGACGCGCTTCGGTCAGCAGCAGCGCGCGGACCCTCGTCTTTGGCTGGACCGGCAAGTCGTCGCAAGCTAGTATCCAAAGGGAGACAGACCTTGAAGCCATCTTTGAAGAGGCCAGACTGGGGCTTGGGAACCTTGAGCGACATGGCTAAGGTCAGGGAGCTTAGGAAGGGAGAGAAAGGCGGTCGTTGGAAGTCGGGGTCAGCTGCTGCTTCGGGCGGCCAGCGCAAGCGCGCGGGGAGAGGACGAAAACGGGCTAACCCTAGTTCTGGTCCACTTACCGGCGCGTCGCCGTTGCGGACGCGACGGGGATGCTGTCGGTCTCCTCCCACCCGCCAGGCTCGCATGAGCGCACCCATCGCCTCGACAAACGGTGGCATCGAGGATCCACTTGACTTTCTTGCTCGGCCGCCGACGGCTTTCGGTGCGCCCTTACTTCCGCCGGCTTCCACCGACCTCCGGGCTTCGCCCTCAGCACCCGCCGGCGATGACGACGACGACGACGTCGTTCCGACCTCGGACCCCGAGGAGGCAGCTGAGCAGGCTGCGCTTGCTCCGAGGCGTCGGACGACGGCGACACAGGCCGAGCGCTGGGCAAGGGAGCTTGATCGATGGGCGACGACCGGCCGCCGCGGCTATGGCCTTGCCAGCCGGTTCCCGACCGCCTTCCCTCGAGCTGATCCGCAGGCTGGCCCCTCCTCACCGGTCACCCAATCATTCTGGCATGGTGCGTCTGCGGCGGAGACGACAGATTATGAGTCCGCGCAATTCTTTCTGATGCCCCCTCTGTCCGACGCCTCTGTAGCTCATGCTTCTCCGGCCGCCTCCGAGCGAGTCGTGAGGCCCGCGCGTTGGGTCCCTCCGGAGCCTATGGAGACCCCTCCGCCGCTCCCTCCGTCGCTGTCTTTGGGCCGGACCTTCACGCCGATGTCCTATCACCCCACATCACGCCACAGCCCTGAAGGCGGCTGGACTGCGGCCGACAAGGGCAAGGCGCGAGTTCAGCCCCGCCCCGTCAGCCCGACTGCACCCGCAGCAGCCCGCTTCACGCCGTCACCCACGCCCTCAACCATTGAAATGGAGCTCGCTCCTACACCCATTTCCCCAAGTCGTCCTGCCTTACATTTCGAGACTTCTCAATCCATTAACCACCGCTCGCCGGGAAGCAGACCCAACGACTCGCTCGAGTCGATTCTGACACCTGCACCCTCCTCAACGCTGTCACCGGGGGCGCCGGCTGATGTGATGGATCCTTCGGCCACATCTGGCGCGAACGATCGAACCGGGGATGTGGCTCCTGCGCGCCAACCCTCCTTGTCTCCAAGGGCTGCGCAGGAGCTGGCCGACGCCATCACGAGGCTCGACGACCCGGCGACGACGAGCCACCGACGCTCATTTCGCCAGCGGACGTCTCTTCAGCTTAACCCGTACACGCGCGAGCGAGCCGCCTATCGTCATCTGCTCGCTCGTGGAGGTCTCGAGGCAGCCATCGTCCAGCGTCGAGAGGAGCTGGGGGCTCAAAGCGGAGGTGCTGCCGCCGACGGCTCCTTCGTGCCCCCGCCAGAAAAAGAGCCTGCTGCTCAGGGGAAGGTCAAAGGCAAGGGACGCGTATTGACGGAAGAAGATCGGCGTCTGCTCGAGTCGTTCGGTGGGCCGCTACCAGCCGACGAAGACGACGAGCTTGACCTCCTCGCCAGTGTCAGCCAGATGGGCGGCGGCGAGCTCGCCCGATGGGAAGCGGCCGTCCGCCGACGAAAAGCTGAAACAAAAGCCAGGGAGCGGAAACAGGCGAAGAGGAATCAATTGAACGGCAAGGCGTTGCCGATGAATCTCAGCCAGGCACAGAAGGAGAACCGCGAGGTGCGGAGCCGCTCTGACCCGCCCGAGTGCAAGCCGCCTGCTAACCGAATAGACGACCGCATTTTCAGCCTTACAAATACGTGCCGCCTCCAGACCTACTCGACAATCTCGACGAGGAAGACGGCGACTACTCAGCATTTGGCATACATCGGCCCTCGGCCCAGACCGGATCACCCTCATCCCCACGACCTAAAAGGCGACTTAGACACCCACGAGCACCCGACTCGCAGTCCTCAGCCTCAGACTCTGATTCGGCTCAGTCTATCGAGACAGATGGGGGCCGAGCGCGACCAGCAGGACTCGACAAGAAGCGGGCGCGCATCCTTGGCCGGATGATGCCGGCCGTCGCCGCCAATCGGCATATCGACCAGCTACGAAGAGCGGCGGCCGAACGTGAGCGGACGGCAAAGACGGCCCGCCAGCAGGCAAGTGGGCCTGCAGGCCCCGTCCGAGCAGGTCAGTCGGTAATTCGTCGCGCAAATGGGGCGGCAGTCAAACCATTCGTCATCGACGGCGACTCCGAGTCGGACGAGGGCAACGCGCTCGTCGGCAATGAATCGCTCGAGCGCAACTCTCTTGGTCATCATCGTCGGCTGGATGCCTTGCTTGGCCACGACTCGATCGACCCAGACGTAGTCGCTGCTATGTATCCCGACGACGGCGGTTTACTCAGCGACGGCAGCGCTGACAGTTCAGCCACGGTCGTCCTCATTGATGACGACGAGAGCGAGGAGGAGCCTGATGTTGGCGACATCAGGGCGTGGCTCAAGCTGCCTCGTGCGGCAGCAAAGGCAGCGAGCGTTGTCGACCTCATGCTCAATCGTACTCGGGCCAAGGCTCGACCCGGTAAGATCTACGACGGTAGCAGAGGGGGCGGCCGTGGAACAATGGGCCCTCGTCCGGCAAAGAGTCGACCAGCCGCACGCGACGGCCCACAAACTCGAAACCCTGCTCGAGCCGATACGGATTCATCGACCGCGCGCAGTAACGGCCCCCCTCGTCCGCGAGCTATCAACTGGAGGCCGAAGCAGCGGCCTATCGTCCTTGATGACGACAGCATTTACGGAGACGTCGTACCTCGAGCTCCTGCTGCTCGTCGTGATACAGTTGTGCGCAGGAGGACGGGCGCATTCTTGCCCCGCCCGGCCGCCATGCGCCGGGCTGCCCATCCTCCGGCCGTCATGCGCAACCCCCCGTTATTCGTGCCTCCCAGAGATGCGACTGACATTGCCATCAATACTGCCCTTACTGCGCCGGCTCGGCCTGTCCCGCTTGGCGAAGCGGCTCTTCTCGCACAGGGTGTTGCTGGACCCCGGCTGCCGGCCGCGCAGTACGCTGCCCCGCCAACCCGCCTATCGTCACCTCCTGTGCGGCCTCAAGGTCTCGGCCAGCCAGAGGGGGTGCCTTGGGGCGCTTACGAGTCCTTTTCGCTCGACTTCGACATCCGCCCACTTCCAGCCGGCCTGACGTTCCCGCCCGAGTCTGAAATCCGTCAAGGCCGGCTTGAAGACTTTCTCGGCCTCCTTCGGACGTCGGTCGATCAGCTTCCGCCCCCACTTCCGGCCGCCATCTACGTCTTCGGTATCCAGCTCGATCCAGCGATGGCCTTGACTGAGTTTCAACAGGTGTTCAGTATCCTCGTGGATCAGCTCTACGATAGCACCGACGCCGCTGGTCTGGAGGTCGCCGCTGCTGCCGTCGACGTCAAACGAGAGACGACGGTGCTCGAGGACGCCTGGGAAGCTACCCGCTTCACCTGCGCCTTCGTCACTGCACGGCAGGCCGACACCGACTTTGAAATTCTTTTGTTTGCGCCAGTATTCGATACGATCGACCACCTGCTCGAGCGTCTCGAACCGTTGATGACGCCGACGACGGTGGTTGGCGAGGCCAAGCTCTTCTTTCACTTGCATTGGTTCGCGCTCGAGCTGCTCGTCCGCTTCTCTCTCGTGTCGGCCTCCGTGGCGGAGCAAGTCAAGGACTCGCTGCTCAAGGTCGCTGAGGTCCTCGTCCGTCGCTTACTCGAGTACGGATTCAATCGGACAGTCAAATCGGTCAAGACGGCCGTCATGACTGTGGCCGACGACGGATGTGTTGGCGATTACACGGCCGAGCTTTGGGTTGCGCTCGTCCACGTCTTCAACCAGCTGTCGGCCGTCCCAGGCGCCCTGCCTCTTGAGGCGACGCTATCCTCCCTCATCATTGCAGCATCAGAAAGCACGACTTTACCGACGCAAGGCTTGCTTGCCGCTGAACGGACCTGGTATCTTGTCCAGGGGTTGAGTGCCATCTCTCAGTTCACAGCAGCCGGCCGCGTGTATCCTAGGTGTACGCTGTCCGCGCAATGGACGCTCGTCGTCCATGCCATCTCCGCCGTCAAGCTCGAGTCGGATCCTGTGACCGACCGCGTCGCGTCGTCGACGGCGCTCGTCAAGCGGGACAAGTACGTCTGGACCGTCCTCGGCCGTTGCCATCTGCTCGCCTCGCGTTGGGGCTGGCGCTTCGACGTCCAAGACACGCTGCTCGGCGTTCTCTGCCAGAAGATCTTCAAAAGTCGGGGCTTTGTCAAGCTGTACTCCGATCCAACGTCCGATTTCCCCCTTTTCTTACGCGAATCGAATCAGACGCTTGTTGAGGCCGTCGACTCCGAGGGCGACTCGGCCTTCGACGTCTTCCTCAAGCTGCTTCACATCGCCGTCCGGGATTTCGGACGGTCGGCAGCTGACGGCAGAGTTCATGCCAAGCAGGCCGAGCGGGCCGTCTCGCGCCTGCTAGCCATTTCTGCGCCTGTTGGCCGAACCTCGTTTACGCGCAAGACCCCGCCGACGCTGCGTGAGCTCTCGACCCTGATCAACCGTTACTCGTTCACGATGGTCGCCGTCTTTCTCAGCCCGTCGGCCGACAATGCAGCTCACTCGCTCCGGCTCTCGCAGTCATTTCTCGACTTCGACGCCGCAGACTTCAAGTCGCGCAAGATTTGCATACGCGCGGCCATGTACGTCGCTGTCCTCTACCAGCATTTTGCACTCGAACTCAGTCCGATCGCCGACTGGCTCGGGCATATGGCCGAGACTTTGCTTCGGGAGCATGCGCTCGTCGCACGTCCGGTGCCGGCTGCCAATCTCACTGCCCTGCCGCCCCTGAGCGAAATTGTTTGGTGCCTGTCGATGATCCTTGGCTCAATCCGACACATCATCGAGAGTCGCGGCATGGACGGTCAGGCACTCATTGCGTATCCGGATCCGGCTCTCCTCCACAAGTGTGAGTACATGGAATGGATTGGGCTGCAACAGATACTTATCGCTGTTGCCCTTCCCTAGCTTGGACCGTCGGCATCCTCTCGTCGTCACTTGCGTTGGAGCCTATCACGGGTGCTGAGGTCCTTCAATGCGTCCAGGCCTTCCTCGACGCTCGTCGAATTGCGCTCACATCCGCGACAGCTCCGCAAATGGCCAACGTAGCCGGCGACTCGCAGGACGAGTTTGCTTTCGAGTTCGCGCCGATGGACTTTGACGACCCGTCGCTCCGGCGTCTCCTGGGTGAGAGCGACGTAATATCTCCGCCGACCGTAGGCTCTGAACCCGTGAACGCGACCGCAGCCATAGCCTGCAAAGACAAGACCTTTGCAGAGATCATTGGCCACACCGTCTCGCCGGCGATTTACCGACTGCTTGGCAACATGCTGTCTGGTGATCAGACTTGGCTGGGCATGATCGGTGGGTCTACGGCTGTGGGATCGATCGCGACAAGGGATGACATCCAGGCACGGGAGGCGTACGTCGCCCGGCTCGTTGATTGTTGGGCTGGCTGCGCGGCCGTACTTGTGCAGCACGGTCTCAAGGTGCCGTCATCCACTTTTTATCCCAGCGACCGCGAGACTAACGGTGCCGATCATCTCGCAGGACTGGTCTAGTTACGTCGAACTCGGGACAGAATCGTGGAAGCGTTTCGGGACGCTCACCGCCCGGCGCCAGGTCGGCCTCCGCTTCCTGTGGAACGTCGTCAGCCTCGATCCATCGGCAATCTCTGTGCGTCTGTCTGTTGACGAGATGATTAATCCTGCTTGCTGATGACCTCACTTCTTCCCACCGGATTTCAGTCCCTGCGAGAAGAAGTACTATCAATTTGGTTCCAGGCGATTGTGGCCCCGCCGTCAACCTGGACAGTCGAACCCGATCTAACTGCCCAACTAATCACTCTCGACGCCAACGAGCCCGGGTCTCTCTTCGTGGTCACGCCGTTCGCCCGCCGTGCGCTGACCGACGAGGATTCGATGTCCGAGGGCGAAGTCGAAGTCGAACCGGCAGACCTCCGGGTCAAGCGGGGTGCCCTTCTTGACGGTGCGCTTTTGCGCGCTCGTTCGCGACTGATTGAACCTACAGAAGCTGACCTTGCCCGCTCTCTGATACCCACATGCGCCGACTCTGACCTGCACCAGAGATTTTCACATCCATCTCAATTGACGTTTCACGGCCAGCTGCGGGCGATGTCGCCCTTCAGCAGCGCAAGGCCTTTCTCATCTCTCTTGTGCGGGATCTGCTGCTGTCCATGTCCGATTTCTACATGGTACGTCATCATCTGTTGCAGCCTGATCGTTTCACGCTGACTTGCAGACCCACTCCACGGTCCCTTAGGCCCTTGAGGGCGACGAGAAGCGCGTGTACGCCCTCTTCGCGCTCGACATCGTCCGTCGCCTACGCGACAAGTCGGGCGACTGGCTCAACGAGCGCAGCGTGCGAGAGCTTGCCTACTGGTCCGCTGTTGCCGAAGGGATGCGTGCCGCAGCGGCGCCAGCCATCCCTACACACGAAGCCGCTGAAGGTGCGATGAGGGTCGACGACGAACCGGTGACAGCCGGTGCTTGATGCTCTCAACCATGTTGTCTCAACAGAACGGCCCGGCTAAGGGGTACTGTACTTGAGGGTACATATATCGCCTCACTTGCCTGCACCTTCCTCCTCGGTCTCCAGCTTCAGGCTGAGGGCGTGCAAGCCACGTGCAAACTCGTCCTTGAGTGCCTCGTTGACAAGCCGGTGGCGAGCGATGCGCGACTTAGCAACGAATACGTCAGACCGTGCGTAGATGGCAAAGTCTGGGTTCAATTGAGGCAAGGAGAGGTCAGTCTACTTCGGAGTGTCGGGCCGGCTCTTTCAGGTCAGCCAGCTGTTCGGCAGGTCTAGCACGTACGAGTCTCGCCCTGTGGCCAGTTGGGTACAGAGGGGAAATAAAAACGTCAGGGGCGGCTCGGCGCACCAAGAGCGCGAGCAAGGCGAGCCGCCGACGTACAGTATACGCCCCGGGCTCCTTCATCGGCCGGTGGTGAGCGTGCTTCGAGCTGTCATTGCGGACCTCGAGCAGCGTCGGCTGAAGCAGGTCCACGAGCTACAAGCGGCATAAATTGAGTCTTTGGCGCTCAAAGAGCTGGCAGCCGGTTCAAAGCAGCGCGCACCTTGGTCCGGATGGCGTCCTCCATCGATGGCGGCGGGATGGACGTCGTCTGGCGGGTTGCGGATTGGTCGGCGGAGGGCGAGGCCGAGGCAAGGAAACGGAACGAGGCTACTGCTGAAGGGACCGAAGAGGTGAGGGTTGCTGATGTCACTGCTGAGGAAGAGCGGAGAGCGGCACGCAGGGGCGAAAGGAGCATGCCGAGAGGAGGAGGGGGGGGGGGGGGTCGAGCTGGATGGGTGTCGGAAGGGAGTGACGAACTCGCATCCTTCGTTGCCTCTATCCACGATCTCATCTCGCCTACACCCTCTCTCAAGCATTCCCAACTCTCCTCACCATGGCTGCATCTCAATCCCAGACCGCGACGGCGATCGTCGCCGACCCGGGCGTTGACAACTTTGCTGTCTCGTCAGCCTCGGGCGTCGGCAACCTCGACCCGACCAACGACTTTGCTGGAGCCACCGGCGGCACCGACGCCTTCAGCGAGACGCCCAACGCGCGCACAGTTGACGAAGTTGAGCAAGACGGCCACAAGACAACGATGGGTGCGTATCTGTCATGTTTTCATTGGCGTCTGGCGATTGAATGCGTCTTGCATCGGTTCCCGGGTGGGCTGGTCCTAGGACCGGGGCGCAGGTGCTGCGCTGCGCCTCGGTAACGACCGTCGAGCAATGCTAACGCTTGATCTTCCTCCTCGGCCGTTCGTTGCTGCTCGCAGACAAGGTGAAAGACGCCCTGCACCTCAAAAAGTAGCGGCTCTCGCAGTCCCGAATTGAACGTCATGATTTTCAATAACCTGCGAGAAAAGGAGATTAAGAATCAGAGCAAAGGAGGAGCGACGTTCCCCCAGCGAGCTCGGGTGTCTGAGAGCGAGCCTTACGCTGCAACAGATGCTTCACGTCTACAAGAGAGATGACTGGGGAGCCATATCTGGTACATAAACAGGAAACGCCATGAGAAAGCATAGGTGAGAGAAGAAAAAAAAACGGCATCGGAAGCAAAAGACATATCGCCGCGGGGAATCGAACCCCGGCCTAGGGCAGATTGCCAGATGGCAAGCACCAATGAATACCACTTCACCACAACGATTTCTGAAAATTATCAATGAATAAAAAATATATATACCACAAATCATGCTATCGCCGGCTGGTTTGCTTTGGCTCCAGGCAAAAAGCGCGCGGCGGGGATTCGCGTTGGCTGATGCGCTCTGCCCGCTCAGCAGGCACTTTGATCTGGCCCGTCAAAAATCACAGACCTTGCTGACGTCCTAAGGGCTACAAACCAGAGATCTAGACGTCGACTTGTGAAATGGATGTTTAAGTTGTCATGAGTCAGTGAGATTGTGATGGAATAAGACTGCGGGTGTCCTGAATTAAGGCTCGATTCGAGATGAACTGAATTTAGGACGAAATTCTCTAAGTCCCTATCAATGGGTTATGAGTCGTGTCAGGGAAATGTCCGCGGCCTGGATTCAGTCAACTTCCCTGAATCCACTGTGAAAAGAAGCGTGCCCTCTCACTTCCCTGAATTTTGTAGGATACAGGGAGATCCGTCAAATGCACGTAGGTTGGCTTGAGGCACAGAACTACAAAAGTACTTATAGGAGAACTGCCACGCCAAAAGTTATTTTTTTTGCCCATTATTGGCTAGTTTCGACCAATTTTGGTCATGACAAAACCTTACGCCAAAATTCGTTCGTCCTGACACTCATTAATGGCCAACTGGTTTTCAAAATTTGTCAGCCGCTGAGCATTTTTGGATGGCTTGTCCAAAATTTGTTAAGCTGCGCATTTCTGGATTGTTGAAGGGTGTGTTGCGCGTGCGCAACCGTGTGCGCGCGGCACGCACGGCCGCGGGCCGCGGGCGCGCTTAACCCTAGGCGCCCTCAGGAATCCGCTGGACTTTCTTTTTTTTCCTTCGCTCGCCGCCCTTCATAGATTAGCTTGCTCGCTCGTCCTCTTTCTCGTTCCTCAGTCGTTCATGGATTCGTCCAGAGACTGAGGCACGCTTGTTCATAGCCTAGTTCACCGCCTGGATAGTCGCTCACTCCCACCTGTAGTCGCCCTGCTTGCTGTCTCTTCCTACAGGTGTGCTATCTAGTATGAGTCGTTCATGGATTCGTACAGAGACTGAGTCGCCCTGCTTGCTGTCTTTTCCTACAGGTTATGAGCCCAAAAAACGCTTAACCAACGACTCAGAAAACTCTCTGCACGACATCCCTCGACCACATACACCCCGTCTTTAGGGTTAGGGTTACTGAGGCATGGCATAGTGTGAGGCACGGTCAAGGAAGGGAGAGACAGAGACAGAGACGAACGGGGTAGGGTCGGGTCGGCTACGAAGGCTGGGGTGGTCGATGGAGAAGGAGGTGGTCGACGGAGGGAAGAAGGAGACGGGAGAGCGAGCTACGGAACAGGAGGGGAGCGGGCGCGTGGGACGGAACGAAAAAAGCGGAAACGGAACGGAAGAGGCCGGCGCGGAGGAGAGCCAATGAGAGACCAACGAATGACACAAGCGCGCAACACCGGCGCCGAACTACAGCCGCATCAGACGCGACCGAGACTTGACCAGGATGAGCGACAAGACACAAGCGAAGTGAGAGTAGGCCGATGGAGCGAGGGTCCCGCGCCATCCGTCGAGAAGCTTGAGCGCGCCCGACTCGACCGCACCGCCCGAGCTGAGGACGAAGGGCCGGAAGGGAGCTGACACTCGACGACCGTACTTGAGCGTCTTGCCGTGAGCCGCGGCAGAGAGGACGTCCGTCACCGCCCTACGAGACCGGTCGACGAGAGACAGAGAGGTGTCCGAGTGAGCGCAAGTCGAAAGCGAGCGGGCGTCCTGCGAGGCGAGCGAGACCACAGTGATGTCGACCTCCTTCACTCCGTCGGGACCGGTGATGCGAAGGTCGGTTCGGAGCTGGGTGCCGGGGACGAGAGGCTCGAGAACAACACGAAACTTGGAGTTCGAGGAGAGGGTGTTGTTAACGAGCCGCTTGACCTGTTCGTGGCGACCTAGCGTAACCGGAGCGCGACCCGTGCAGGCCTCGTCGTGACCGAACGGAGAGGACTCGCCGCAGTCGACACAGAAGGCGAGCGGACAAGGACAGAGCGTGCGAAAGTGAAGACCCGAGGCGACGTCAGCGTCGGACAGCTCGAGGACAGGTCGAAAGGGCACGACACCGAGCCAGCGACGACCGAGGACGGTGGCCGACTCCGAGAGGGTGTCGCGAGCCAGTTCGGGCAGACGACGAAGGACACGCTCGAGTCGAGTGGTGAAGGCCTTGTCGCATCGCATCCGCTGAGTGACGACAGGCCGCTCGTCGTCCACATTGAGCAACAGGACCGGAGCGAGGGCGACATCTGTCGCATCCGAACCGGCCTTGTACGCGAGAGGCGCACACTCTGCATGCGAGAGCACACCCAGACCGCCCATTCGAGCCGGCAGTGTGACGATGTCGGCGTCCGTTTCGAGTCGTCGAGGCGAAGATCGAATGAGAAGAGCCGAGTCGAGTAAAGCGCCATCGATGTCGTCCCAGCAGCCTGGAAGGTCGTCCGTCTTGAGCGTCCTCTGGAGGTGCCAAAGGTCTTGCTGGAGGCAGAACCGAAGCAAGAGCAGAGCGTGCTGGGCCTTGAGGTCGCCAAGCTGGTGCAGAAGCCGCACCTGATGCTCGACCTTGTCGCTAAGGAAGGCTGACCTGAACGTCGAGCTGCCGACCGCTGTGCCGAGGATCTCGAGCCCGTCC
>MVAP01000173.1:0-25648 GCA_014825765.1 Cystofilobasidium macerans | reverse complement strand
TTAAGGGAGCATCAACGACCGGTCACCATCTTAGACGATTGCGCGGGACGTACCTGGACGTCGCCTGAGGAGGTGCGTGATAGGATAGACATGCGGTCATCGCAGGGGTCAGTAGGACATCAGAAGAGGGTCAGAGTATATAAGTGTCGCACCTCGCGACCCGACGATGCAGATGAGGATCGACATCGGAGGGACGATGCCGGCCCACTTGTTCTCGCCCGCAGGGCCTGGAGCAGGCTCGCGCTCCACGAAGGGCTCCAGGACATCGTTGCTGTAGCCTTGTGGCAGACCCGAGGATGAATGGAGGCTGCAAGTGCTTAGTGAGAAGCTTTGAGATTCGGGACGTGAGGAGCGGTTGCACCTGGAGGGAGATCGGGCAGGAGCTTGGCGAAGCGTAGGTCGAGCTGAAGCCGGCCATCTGCACCAACCTGGGTTGATGCACTGAGGCCGGAAGCTCTGAGACCGAGTGACGGTGTCCCTGGCAGACGCCCAGCGTGGACGGTGAGCTAAACGGTCAGCCCAAGGCGGGGAGGTAGGCGATGGTGAGAGCAAGGGCTGCTGCGGGGGGGCTGAGACGCACGAGGCGACCAGTCGTCGTCCTGGCCGAAGGCAGGCGGAGCTCGCTCGTCCGACAGCCGGTGCGAAGGCTCCGGGTCGTCCGCCGGGGTTGGCGGCAGTGGCTTGTCCAATGGCTTGTCCAGCAGCATAGCGAGAATGTGAGGGGGATGAGGGTCGAGGGCCTAGCATCTCCTCGCTTACTGATTCGGGACTCGTCGGAGGCCTCCCTCGCTTCGAAGGCCTGCGACACGAGAGCCAAGAGTCCGGGCTGACCAGCAACCGGACGCCGCCGCCGAGACGCAAAGCGGCGCAGGCATTCTCGTAGATTGCAGACTAGAGAGCCCTTGCGATCATCGCTGCAGAGCGACTTCTTGACGTCAGCATGGAGTTTGAGCTCGACAATGCTTGTCCACGCGCAGGCGACGTCGGCCTTCGGCTGCCGGCCAACGTCGACCATCTCTCTCCGTCTCGAACCCAAGACACGAGGCACTGCCCATCGCTTACGCTGAGGTTGCGCTCTGGAATAGGCTCTCCTCGCGTTGCTGCACACGTTAAGCAAAAGCCCCGTCGACAAGGGGGCGGTCGCGCTGGCTATGGTCCCCGCCCGTTATTCACCGCCCTATACTGGCCGGCGAGGGATCGCTTCCTAAATGTCAGTGTCACTGAAGTCCAGTCCCTAGCCCCGCGCAGCTCGCAAAGTTGCCCGTTCCATACTGGGTGCGAAGTTAAAATGCTTTATTCAAACCGATTATGCCGCGGTCGGTCGGGATGTCGCTTTGACGAAGGGCCCAGCCTCATTGCCCGTCATGTGCGTCATGGATCGGGCCCCAGATGCTGGCGCTCCTGTCCGGACGGTTGAACTGCCCAGCAGCCTTGGATCAGGTCCTCGCTTGAAGCTGGCCAAGGCAATCTTCACCTCGCTCGCCCCTAAGAGGTGACCCGCTCGCTCGCCGGGCTTCGCGGGGCCTCTACTCGCTCGGCCTGCTCGCTTCCGCCGAAGCCGGCTTCAGCCGCAGTTCGTCCTTTTGGACCGCAACATGCACCTTCGCTTCCAGCCCTGCAGCTTGGCTTTTGGCACATCGAGCCGCAGCCTCTGGTGCCAGTCCATGACGGGGGATGTGACCGGGAAGGAGAGGGGAAAAGGCATTAAAGGAGGCGACCCTCACTGCTAACCTCTTCGTCTCATCACGAGCCCCTCCACGTCTGCTCAATTCACTCAGCCAACCCTCATCAGCACTTCTCTTCCTCTCAATCCCCCCTTCCAAACCTGCTCTAGTATGTCCGACGACCCCTTCGGACCCATCAAGTCTGTCCACATGGTCTCACTTGAGTGTCGGCGATCAGCTGACCGCATCACGTGCCTTTCTCAGCCCCGTCGTTGGCAGCCCCAATCGTGAGCCTTTGTCTAACGGTTACATAAAACCCTCTGCCGGCCTGATCCGACCGCTCCGTCTTGATAGTGCTCACCGGCGAGATAGAGTACAGCGGATTCGGCTACCGAATCCGTACCTGGACGGCCGCCCTCTTTGTCGCCGCCTTTGCCCTCAGCTTCATCGTGCATTGCTTTCAAGCCGGCTTCTCGCGCCGGCGCAAATTTCTCTACTGGACAATCTGCCTCGGCGCGGCCATCGAGATGGGCGGCTGGGCAGCCCGACTCGCGTCGGCAACGACGCTCTACTGGCTGCCGCAGTACGGGGGCATTTACGACTCTTCGGGCTTCCTTCCGCAGATCGTCCTCCTGATCGTGGCACCTGCCTTTATCGCGGCCGGCCTCTACCTAATCCTGGGCGAAATCATCAAGCTCCTCGGCCAGCGCTATTGCCGACTCGAGCCCCGGGCCTAGTGCGTGTCGCTCATGGGCACTCGTCGATAGCGCCAATAACCGACAGGACTGACCCACCCTTTCCCATTGTTGACAGCGTCTGGTTCTGCTGCACCGGCGACTTCATCAGTCTCTTGATTCAAGCAGCAGGCGGTGGCATCGCAGCGACGGCCGAGACCAACGAGCTCGCCGACACGGGCGCTTATATCATGGCGCGTCTTCATCTTCTTTGCCTGCCCCTCAGAGCGTCACCTAACCTTTCAACTGGTCGCGCTTGTTGAACATTCAGGTTGCTGGAGTCATATTTCAAATGGTAGGTCGTGCCCGTCTGCGTTCTGTCCACGAAGCAACAGCTAACATGCTTCTCCTTGACAACATCTTAACAGGTCATCATGGTTATCTTCACCGCCATTCTCCTCGAGTTCGCCTGGCGCTACAGCAAGGACAAACCGGTCAAGCAGCTCCGCTCGCTCCACCCTTGGGCCTCATGCACCCGCCGGAGGCGCGAGCGCAAAGCCCGCAAGGCTGCTGCCGTCAGTGACTCCTTCGACCCGATGACAAGCAACGAGACGATCGACGGTGCCGGCATCCACGGCACACAGGGCGAGCGCAACGTCCGACTCATGCTGATCGGCCTCTGCGTCTCGACTTTCTTCATCTTCGTCCGGAGTGTTTACCGGTGCGTCCGCTCTTTTGCTGGCTGGTCTCACTTGACGCCTACTTCGCTAAGGCTGACAGTGCCTCCGCCGACACCACACCAGGTGCCCCGAACTTCTTTCGGGCTGGAACGGACCGATAATCGAAAACCAGACACTGTTCGACGTTCTCGACGGAGCCATGATTCTCGCCTCGCTCGTCACCCTCAATATGCTTCACCCGGTCTGGCTCCTGCCTCGCAAGGGGTCGTGGGAGGTGGCTGCTGCCATTCCATTGACAGCTGGCCACTCGTCAGAGACCGTCAAGATGTAGCACCTTTCACGGTCATTTGTTTTACCCAGGCTCCTCGCGCACTTCCGAAGCTTGTGAAGTCATCTGTCAACCCTTGCTTTCTCTTCAATGTCTTCTGCTATGTTCACGCGCTTTGTCGACTCGTCTATCAGCTCTAGCCTCTGTTGGAGGATGAGATGAGCAGACGACTCGTACGAAGTAGATGCAAGGGCGCCCGCATGAATGTCAGAAGAATTCAAGTGAGTTAGACGCTCGTCATGGGCCTTCACATCAACAGGTCGTGTCGGTTGAGTTGTCCTACAGCAAGTCAGTGAGAGAGACGCTTAGAGCTCGTAATCCATTTAAATTGGCTTGAACGGTGAGTGAACAAGGTCATAGATCGTCTGAGCTACAAATGTACGGTTGAGAAAGTGCTGAGTTCTCCCCCCCCCCCCCCCCCCCCCCCCTACCCCTTTTCTCTTTCGGAACGATCGCTGCCACCCCCTTTCCCCTTCCTCACGACCGCTATATCCTGTTCGACTTCAAGATCCCGCTAATGTTTAGCGTCGCCGAGCGGCGCCACTTGCTGCTGCTGTTGCTGCTGCTGTTGCTGCTGCTGACCCTCCCATGGCTCCCGGCCAGGGGCGTAGGCGCCGCCGGGAGTGAGCGCTTGAGCGGCGCCGTACATCGGCTGGTGGTGAACGGGAAGGCCTGGCTGACCTGGCTGGACGTGATCGGTGTAAGTGAGACCGCCGTTCTTGTTGATCTTGGCCTGCTTGTAGACGAGACTGCAGAGGGTATGGTTCAAGGGTCAGTAGGGCGCTCAAGGACTACTTTAAACGGACGAAGAGTGGCCGAACTAGCAGGCGTGCATCTCGCCGGGGAAGTCTAAACGAGTTCAAAGGCGATAGTCAGTGCTGAGTGAGCTGAATCTATTGCCTCTCGAGCAGTGACCCTCGAGCAAAGCTTGCGCCAAAAGCAGGCACGGACAAGCAAGGAGCGAGAGAAGGCCTGTCGGAGGCACAGCAAGCGAGTGAGCGAACGATTGCAACCGTTAATACCAGTCACCAGACTCGAGATACGAAAAGCTTACAGTTGATGGCAAACTCAACCCCGCAGCCGTACATGAGGAGCGGAACGACCGGGGGGAAGAAGATGGCGAGGGCGTAAAGGATGACTGCGAAGGCACAATTGTGCGGATCGAGGTCAATCACATGCAGCAAGCGAGCAGGAGATTTCAGGTGCGAGCAAGCGGCAAACACACGTACAGGACTTCACACCATCATTTCCGTATCCGGGTGTGACGTTATAGTGGCTAGGCATGGCAAAGGATGTCACAGGGTGTTGCTTGGTTGGTAGGACAGCGAAGGTCTGACGAAATGGTGCCTTCTCAGTCGACAGTCGAGGGACAAGAAGAGCGGAGACCGATCAGCAAATATAAGCATGATTTGGCGGGCTATTTGATCTGGGCGATAAGCGAAGGAGCGAGAAACGAAGGCGCAACGGGCTCGAGTCTCGCTTGTTGGACTGCGTCCTCGCCTAGCGCCGCTCGCGCGCGCAGGCCGAGGATATTTGACGTCAAGCAGATCAGCGCCTCGATTGAGCTCGGCATGGCCACAGAACAGAAGGAGGGCCTGAGAGACTAAGGCGGAACGGGATCAAGCTGGGAAACGAGAGAGCCGGCCGCGGTGCTACACGGCGCAGCACGCAAACGTCCGACGTCGTCTCGCTCGTCGCCATCGGGCGATGCGCAGTAATCAGTCGCTGTCGTCGATTTTCTGGGGAACCAGAGACTTGGAGCAGGAGACAAGGAGGAGGAAAGAAAGCGGGTGAGTGCTGCCAGGGCGAGCGAGCGGAGGGACAAGAGTGTGCCTTGTCGCCACTGTGCCGCTGCCGATGCTGACGCGCGCAGACCAGTAATCAGGCTTCATGCTCAGGGCAATGGTTATTGTCGGATGACACTGGTATGGTGACGTAATGCAGGTTGAGGGAGAAAAGAGGCGTGAGGCGGTCGAGGTATAAGTGGTCCGGATGCAGTTCCGAGGAGGGCTTTGGGGCGTGTACAGTAGCGGCGGTCAGGCCGGCTGGCCGGCCAAGGTGTAGGGTAATGTAAGAGGTTGCTGCGGGGTGGAGAGGGCGCGATGGCGCGGAGAGAATAGAAAGAGACCGTGGCTGTGTATGCTTACGCGAAGAGGCTGATTCGATGAGCGGACGAAATGACGACAGAGGCCTCTCAGAGCTGCTGTATCGAGTTGAGGAGGAACGCGCGCTCGTCCATGAATTGCTCGTCTGTCCGTCGTCGGTGTAAGAGCGGCATCAGTCGTCTGCTGTGAAGATCGAGAGAAACGACCTCGACTGACCCTCCTTGTCGCTATGAAAGTCCTGGAGAAAGGCGATTAGCTTGTCCTTGTTGCGGGCGAGGATGGCAACAATTGGCGGCGGCTTGTTGGGGTTGGCGACAAAGACCTACCGCAAGAGGAGGATTGGAAGAGTCTGGTCAGCTATTGCTTTCTGGGCAGCGAGTCTAAACGAGGCACAGCGCAACACACCTTGAACACGTGGAACGCCTCAAACTGGATATTGCGGCTCTTGTCGCGCAGAAGGTTCATCATCATCTTGAGGTTGGTCTCGCTCGCAATGTAGCGCGTCATGACCTTATAGTTTGCCCGGTCAAGGATAATTTCGCCAAGCAGCTTGATCGACTGGCGCTTGGTTACATAGTTGGACGAAAGGACGAGCGTTGTGTAGGAGGCGAAGAACTACAAGCGATGGAAAGGAATCAGACGTCAGCTATGTAAGGGGGCGACAGACGTGACTCAGAGGTGAGAGGTCAGTACGTACCCGGTCATAATTGGCATCAAGGTATGAGGCGACCATCGGCTTGTGCTTGGTAAGCGTCTCTTTCAAGTTGCCAAATGCGTCGCATGAGATGCCAAACGTCGTGCTCTCGATATAGGTCGGGAACGAGTAGAACCTGGTGTGAATGCGGACGACAGATCAGCCCCTGTGCAGGCGCGCGGGTTTAGGCATAAGGGGGCGCCAGCGGCGAAGGCGAACGTACTGCTCCGAGTGAAGGAGCACTTGTGCCAGCTGCTCGTATCGCAGCATCTCTTTGAGAATCATGCCCGTGTTGAGCGCAACGTCCTCGTTCTCGTAGCTGCACGGACGGGCGAATGCAGCCACGATTGATCAGCGTTATGCGCGGCCGACAGACAGTGGCTTGAGAATCGAACGCACCCCTTGAGCGTAGCAAAGACAATCTGGGGACGCTTGGAGATGGCCTCGACTGTCGGAAAGCGTGAGCCGATTTGACGCCGGAGCAAGACATTGAAAATCTGGGTAACGTCTTTCCTAGCCTGTCGAGTAGGGCGGGTGAGGGTCGGGGAATAGAGGATTGGAACAGACATAGGGGTGGACGTCAGCCCGGCAAGTTTCTTGACGACACAAGCTGTCTCATGCATTGCGACGCCTTGACAGCGTGAGGGAGGAAAGGGGCTAGACATATAAGGGAAGGACCAGGAGAGTGGGGTTTGGGAAGGTTCAGAGGCTGAGCAGACGCACCTCGAACTCAAAAACGCCTATCCGCTCGACCAGCAGGAGCAAGACGTCGTGCATCGTCATCTCTTGAGCAAGCTGGGCAACGACTTCGGGTGACGGGTCGGTCT
This sequence comes from Cystofilobasidium macerans, assembly GCA_014825765.1. Lineage (NCBI taxonomy): Eukaryota > Fungi > Basidiomycota > Tremellomycetes > Cystofilobasidiales > Cystofilobasidiaceae > Cystofilobasidium > Cystofilobasidium macerans. Next base: position 18,676 of record MVAP01000173.1, on the reverse strand, counting down.
CTATTGAATTCGTCGGGTTGGGCGGTCAGTGAAGAGCCATGAGACGGAGGAAGGCAGACTGCGCATGGGACACGAGCCGCCGACGCGCATGACATTGGCTGATCAGAGAGGCAGCGCGAAATAGTACGTACCGGCGTCGCCATATAGGAGGTATTTGAGCTGCGAAAGCAAGCGTGAAAGCTCCTCGTTGGCCTGCAAGACCATCACACCGATCGGGGGCGAAAGAGGCAGGGCGTCAGCGGCTCCTCTAGCTGAGCTTGGCCGCGAGCGGACCACCTTTCGACTCCGGCTGCCTCCCGACACCTTTGAGCTCGCCTCCGTTGGGGTACCAGGTAGCACTCCCTCCGGATAGCAGATGGGCAGGACGGCAGCGACAGGGACGAACCTTCTTTCGCCCTTCGAAGCCGCCGGTAAAGTCAATCCCAAGCCGGCCGCTCGGAGCGACAAGGTCCCTAACGGCGCGGACGAGCTCGGCCGGCGTCTTGGGTCGCTTGGCAAAGAAGTTCATCCTACTGGTCGTAGCTGTTGTCAAGGTCGATCACTTCAGGCTATCTTCGTTATTTGCGAAGGGGGCTCGAGCTGAAGTGAGCGGGGGAAGAGATGACGCTGTTCGACAGGAGGGCAGCGGCTTGCGGAAGGGCGGGAGAGGAGGCGAGCGGACCGTCGAAAAGGGGGGCGGGCACGCGACTCAAAATAAAAGAAGAGGAATTGGCAGAACTGGCGAATCCGATCGATTATCGACTGGCAGGTAGAGCAGGAGAGCACTGCGAAGGAACAGAGGTGGTTGGTGGAGATCGAAGGCAGGTCGACAGGGACGCGCCCGACGTTGCTGGCATCTCGCCGCCTGCTGGAAGCGCAGCAGCGTCATTCGTCTTCTTGCTGCACGGAGGTCCACGCAGCGACCTGCGGGAGGCCATCCATCCTATGCGCGACAAGACCTCAAGAGTGCGAAGAGACGGCCATTCCATCTTGTGACCGGCTCAGCGTGAAAATGTCCAGGCAAACAGAGTGCACCGCCGGCCAATTTTACCCGCCCTCTAAGGCTCCTCATCGGACTGCTCCCAGGTATCGTCGACCTCGGCTGGGCCGACGACGAGAGCCTGGACGGACGCAACGGCAGCCGCGACAGCGGTGTCAACAGCGACAGGGGTAGATGCAACTGGCGCAGGTGCCGCCGCCGGGGCAGGGACTGAGGCAGGGTCGTCCGCCCTGCGACCGGGAGGGACGTAAGGGCTCCCGGTTCGGCTCGCCGCAGGGCTCGCGGCGGCGCTGACCCGAGCCGAGGGAACGGTCCCCCACGAGCGAGGGACGGGCGAGACGAGAGGAGCCGTCGACGATGGCTTTGCTGCGCTCAACAGTGGAGATGAGGCGGCTCCCCAGGCAGGTGGGCCAGACGTCGTTGTTGCCGCTGCCGACGTCGGCCGTGACGTGTTTAGTCTCGAGCGTGCGGTCGTCGGAGCCTGGCCGGCCGAGATGGCGGCCGAGAGCAGTCCACCGGCCGTCGGCAAGCGCGAGTCAACGCGCCTCCGGAGCTGGACTGACCGGCTCGGCTCCTGGTCAACGAGCGACGTATCAACGCGATAGGCCTCTGCGAGCTTAGCTACAAACTCTCGCCGGCCGATGGGCATGTGCGGAAGGATCTGGGTCGCCCGCGGGCCCTGGATAAAGTCGGCGAGCGCCTTTTCGACGAGCGCAACGAAGCTCGAGCCGAGAGCAAGCCCCTGAGCCTGAAGCTCGGCCGACCACTCAACGGCACCGGACCGGTCGGGCCGATCGGGGCTTATGCCAAGTGCCAGCGCAAGCCGCTCGTTGCGCGCAGCCTTGTGGCAGTCATCCGAGCACTTGAGGACGACGCCGGCCTTGGACGAGGGAGAGGAGGACGAGGCAGAGCAGACGGCCTGCTGCTCACGCCGGCCGCAAGCGCAGCGCTGAGTGACGCGCGCGCCGCAGGCGATCGAGAGGTCACACGAAGCAGGCGAATGGCAAGGCTGAGCACAGGCGTGGCCGCTGATTGGAGAACGAAACGCTCGGGACGTCAGACTTTGCCTCTCTTCGAGCTCGGTGGATGACGGAGGAAAAGGACGCACCAGTACCGCCGAGGCTTACCACACGGCTTAGTGCAGGCCTCGCATTCGCCGGGCGAGTGACATGTCTTCTCGCAGCGATGCCAGCCGCAAGCGAGCAACTCGCCACAGACGACGCCGCATGAGACCTTGGTTTGCGAGCAACGGGTGTTCTGCAGCCGGAAGTAGAGGGCGTCAGCACGCTGAACACGCGAGACAAATTTGAGCAAGGAAAAAGAGAAGCATACCTTGACTGTGTTCTTACCGCACGCGCACTCCCGCTCCGTCAGGAAAAAGCAAGGCGGGCACCGCTCGCTCTCGTGACACGAGTGCGGAACCTTGGGGTGTCCGCACGCCGGCGGCGGTCGAACGCAGGGGTAGGTGCAGTCGAACGTCCGGCCGCAGGCGATGGGCGGGAGGATGACGGTCCGGTTACAGTGACAGACAAGCTCATCGTACGAGGCCATCAGGCAGGGCGGGCACGGGCCTGTCCGGGCGCAAGAAGCCGATTGTCAGATGCGAGATAAGGGCGTCCGAGTGTGGCATGAAACGAAAACGTACCCTTATGGTCAAGCGCCGGACACGTGTGATTGCCACACGCAAGGGGCTTACCGCAGACGAGTTGACACGTATGCCACTCGCCCTCGTCCTCCTCGTCCAGCATCGCCTCGCCAACCTGCCGTCGCTTACCCTTGCCCTTGCCGCTCGACGCTTTGTAGGCGAGGGGGCAGCAGAGCCGGCCGCATTCATGCTTGCGGCACGAGCGGAGGGCGCTGCAGCGCGTTTCGCAACGAACCTCGGACTCGCCCCGAAGCTCCTCCTCCTGGCGCTGCCAGCACAATCGGCGGACCTGCGATTAATGAAGAGGCTCTAACGTGTCAACCTGCTGCGCTGCAATGGTCCGAAGAGAAGAGGAAGAGGAGAGAGAACTTCTCAAATGACGCACCTTGGACTCGCCACACCGGCACGGAAGGACGACCTCGGCCCGGCACGGCCCGCACGGGCCCTCGTGACACTCGCCCGCACACGCATGCCCACACGTCATCTCTTTGCCACATATGGCGCCGCACGTTGGTACTTTGTCCTTGCAGCTCTGACGCTGGGCGCCTGAGCCAGAGGGGAAGCTGGCCAGCGGTGCCTTGCCGCAGGGGCAGGTGTGGACATTGGAGGGCGAGAGGGGGCAGGGGATGCCGGGTGAGGCAGGGTGCGGGTGACAAAGCTGGTCGCAAGGGTGAAGACCGCAAGCGAACGTCTGCGGGCAGGTCGAGTCGCAAGCGTAGCGGCCGACCCAGATCGTCGTCGTGTTGCCGTTCTTGCCGTCAACCGAGGGTGCGGGGCCGGTACAGACGATCGACTGCTCGGCGAGCTCGTTGCAAGCGCCGACGCGGACATCGCTTCCGCAGAAGCAAGTGAGGACCTCCTCGACGGCGCAGGGCAAGCACGCGCCCTCATGGCACGGCTCGGCGCACACATGGTCAGCTTTACCGCACGCGAGCCGCTTGCCGCAAGGCTTGCCGCACCCTCCTCCTGCGAGCGCAAGTTCGCCCGCTCCAGAGGTACCGCCGCATCGAACGAGCATGCCCTCACCGTGAGAGCCGCAGTTGAGCCGGAGCTCAACCTTGCAGGGAGGACAGGGGCCCGGGTGGCAGTCGAGCGGGCAAGGGTGGGCGCAGGCCGGCCGTGGACGGGTGCAGGGCGAGGCGCATGAGTGTGGGGTCGAGAGGCGGGGAGGAGAAGGCGAGATGGTAGACTGGCAGAAGCAGGTGTATTGCCGAGGGGCGAGCGAGCGCTTGGTCTGCAAGGGGAGCGGAGAGGGTCTTGCGTCAGTAAGAGGCCTGCTTGCGAGACAGCATTTGGTACAGCGCGACGAGACGCACCTGGCAGCCAGGGCATCGCCAGCCGCCCTCCTCGCCGCCCTTGATGCTGCCCTCGGCCCACTCTTTGATGCACTTGAGATGATAGACGCCCCAGCAGCACGTCGTCCCGGCCATCACGGGCGTCTCTTTGGTCGGCCCGGGTGCGGACGGCGCGGGTCCGCATGACCAGGTCGGCTGAGCGGGGTGAATTGATCCAAAACAAATTGAACAGTCGGCATAGGGCGGGTGAGAAAGTGAGTAGGTGAGCCGAGTCGCGAGCGATGCATCATCGGCTGGCGGAGGGGGCGGGGCCGGGCGAGGGCCTGCGCTGCCAGAGGGAGGACCAGATCGGTTCTGCTGCTGAAGCTTGCCCGTCGGCGTCGTCGTACCCGAGACTTTGGCCGACCGGTTCCGCAACCGCTTGGGTCCCGAACCATTGGCAGGAGGTGCAGGCGCACCGACGTCGGCCGCAGAGGTAGACGCTAAGGCCCCTCCGTCGGTCGTCGCCGTCGTGAGCCGACCGCCAAAGTTGGCTCGCCGACGGCCGCCCGCGCCGGCAGGCTGCTGCTGCTGAGGGTTCGAGGAGGGACCTCCCTGCCGACCTGCCAGAGCTCGCTGCTGCTGCTGTTGCTGCTGCTGAGCCGGACCTCGAGGAACGCTCAGGGCTGAGGGCGGAGGTCGGTCGCCACCGGGGTTGCTGCTGCCGCCCCGAGCTCCTCGGCGAGGTCCGCGTGGTGGACGGGCGCCGCCTGGAGCTAATTGACCGCCAGAGACGGGTGGCACAGCGCCCTGCGAGGCTACCGGGGTGTGTGGGAGAACGTCCATGCAAAGGTAAGGGGGTCGTTGGTGATCGCTGTTTGTGGGTGGTGGCGACGTCGAGATTCAACGGCGAGAAACGAAAGAGCCGGGCGCGCAGAGAGCGAGGGGCGATCGAACGCAAGGAGGGCGGTCCCTCCACCCTCGCGCCGCCCGACAGCTCGGCAGCCCTCTCTTGCTCCCTCCCCAACCATCTTGCCCCTGCCTGGCCCCCCCTTGAGCCGCACACTATGGAGTCGGTTCTCCCCCTTTTGTGCTCGGTCATGTGAGGAAGTAAAGCTGACACTCCCGGCAGTCAATCACCGACCGGCCTGTTTGAGGCCTACGCCCGTGACTTTGCCGGCCTGACGGCCAAGCTGTCGGCCCTCCTCGCCCAGGACGGCAAGCAGCTCGCCGGAGGTGCGTCGCCTGCCTCTTTCGCTCGAGGGGACGCTTCCACGCGTCGCTCGTCCGCGCAGGACGGTCGACTCGGCGGAAAGCGTCGTCGGTTAGATAGGATGCTTCTGTGGACCCAAGAGTCAAGGGGGCGCCGGGCCGAGACGACGGCCGACTATCTAGGCGTTGCCGAGAGCTGACGCCCACCCCACCTTCCTCTCCGTACCTGACACACGCGTGCCGTTGCCATCCGACTTGCTCGTCCGCTATCCCGACATCGTCTCACATTACGCCTAATACCCGTCTCTTGGATCGCCCTCTCGATATGGCCCTTCATCCTTCTCCTGCCATCGCCCTGTGCTGCGCCGCCTGCAAACGTACGCACCTTGCCCTTCCCATCCGCCGCCCCATCCATGCTCTGCAGAGCCTCTCCGAACACTCCTCCGCAAGGTTGCCTCGGACCTCGACGAGGCCGACGAGCTCCTCTCGCAGCTCGAAGTTGAGCTCGCTGGTATCCCGACCTCAGTTCGGCCGGCATACGCGACCAAATTCAAGGGTTGCAAGTCCCAGCTGGACCGGTTGAAGAAGCAGCTGGTGCGTTCCCGATGACTCACTCTTAGTATAAGGAACTGTCCTGTCGGGCAAGGGCCCAACCGGCCCTTTTGAGTTCCCTGCGCTGGGTTGCGGGACCATCGCCGCTGACGCCGCATCACGCCCGCCGCTCATCCATTGCAGAGGGAGACGCGTGCCTCGTCCAACCGCTCCGAGCTTCTCTCCGACCCTTCTCTCTCGGACCAGCCCTATTCTGACTCACCCTCGGACGACTACAACGCCCGCACGCGCCTCCTCGCCGGCACCTCGCAGCTCTCGGACGCCTCGCGTCGGCTCGACGGCGCCCAGCGGATCGCGCTCGAGACGGAGGAGGTCGGGGCCGACATCCTGGCCAACCTGCGCGGCCAGCGCGAGCAGATCGAGCACTCGCGCGATGTGCTTGTCGAGGCGGACGGGAGCATCGACCGGGCGAGCGGGACGCTCAAGAAGATGGTGTGGAGGATGTACCAGCAGAAGGCAGTGACGTACGCCATCATCGGTATCCTGATTGCCCTCATCATACTCGTCGTCTGGTCCAAGCTCCGCGGCTAGGCGGTCGACGTTCCCATTTGCTCTCCCTTTGCTCCTACCCGCACGCCATCCGCCGCCCTACGACCCCGGCTTGTTCGACTCCCCGATTCCTTTGTCCTCCCTTTCACGGTCATCCGCTCTTGTATCTCTTGCCTGCTCCTCATGGTTTTCCGCCTTGTTGTCGCATGTGCCCACTTGCCTCCAGCCTCCTTTGCACTGGTGCAAGCCGAAGTGCACTAAGCTTGCAAGGCGGTCTTACTACCGATGCTTGCTTTCTTCTGTTCCCCTGTGCACGTCGACTACAAATCGGATTGGCATGTGAATCATGCAGAGTCGAGGCTCCCAGGGATCCCAGGAAGATCATGCGGGACGCCTCACGGCGCGTCGAGCAGGCGCCGGACGAACGGCACGAACGCGAACTGGCGGGCGGCACAAGTCGCAAGAGTCCAGCGGCGTGAGCGGAGCCGCAAGCCGGCTGAGAACTGGACGGCAAGCCGATGGCTGATAGCTGCGGACCCAATTGAGGTCGTCGCGCGGGCCGCCCGGCTTCGACGAAAGTGCCGTTAGGGCCAGGGTTGACTCGGCCGGCGCTCGCGGAAGGCGGCTTTGGGTAACGGCCGACGGAGAGGCGTCTGATGGCCATTGGCAAAGCGGGCCAGATTGACCGGCGATCTGGCGGTCCGTAGACCGACGTTTTGAACCGGTAGAGATAGATGATGAGGCTACAGGACGGAGGTCCTGGCCGACGGCTTGCCGGCGCTCAAGGGAGGGCAGCGTGGCTGAGCGAGGGGGAGACCGACCGACGGTGGAACGGACTCTCCGGGCTCCGGATGAGGCTCGACGAGCGCAGGCGCATCGGAATCGGCGTGTCGTCGGCGGTCGGCCGGTGGTGCGACAGCGTGAAGGCGTTGAGGCGAGCGCGGGTGGGCTTGGTCGGGCGGGCTGGAGGGAGGGAGGGGTTGCAGAGGCGGGGTCAGCGGATGCGGTTTGGCTTCGGAGGGGGGCCCGGTGGGTGGGGGCGTACCTGACGAAGGGCCGGCGGCGGGCGTCGATCGGAGGGTGAGGGTGGGGGACATCGTGAAGAATCTGGTCGTTGGCAGGAGGGCTGGGAAGGGGGATCAAGGATGGAGGGAGGGCTGAGGGCTTTGAGAGTGAGTGGAAGAAGTCAACCCTGTCCTCTCCTCCCTCTGCTCTTCTTGTAGGGCGGCCGAGGGCGTCTGGTCATCTTCTGTACGATGCTCTTCCTAGCGAGCTCGTCGAGCATCGAAGAAGTGAGTGGTCCCGTAGGCTGGTTGCCCGCCTGGTCGGACGCGCCTTCGCGTGCGCGTCGTCGATGCGGCGCGAGAAGGCGTGTCGAGGGCGCGCAGTCGGCGACGGGGCGTCCCTCCGCCCGGGTGGGTCGTCCGACAAGCTTGATGACCGTGAGAACCCTGGATGACCGTCCGGCTTGCCCGATAGCGGGAAGGCTCGGCCGAACCCCCGTTCCGGCATGCCTATGCAAGTGCAAGTTGACCCGTTAAAGATCGGCGCTGCCGAACTTTGGCTCGGCCGCTTGCGGTCAGAGGGGCGGGTCTCTCGATCGCCTTCGCTTGTCAGCCCGCTGGCCTGGACCCGTCCTCAGCCGCCCCGGTCGACTCCGCTCGCCTTGCCTCCCCTATCCGTCGACGTCCCTCTCTGCGCCCTCCTGTTCTGCGAGCCGCCTCGGCTGCAAGCGGCAGCTCACCCTTCCTTGGTCCGCATCCGGCACCTTGCGTCGAGCCTGTCGCCTGCGCTCCGGTGCGGCCGCAAGCTAAGCTGACGAGTCCCGGCACCAAGCGTGATGCCCTGGTACCCTTGGGTGAGACGCGCCGGCGGTGTCTCTCCCTGTAGACCCTTGCCTGTTGGCGGGCCCTCCTGTGCTCGCTGGGATGTCTTCCCCTCTCTGCCCATCACCCCCCTGCCTCGGCTGCGAATCCGCCCGATAGACAACTCGCAGCCAGCCAGACTCAAGCCCACGCGCTGTCCGCCGCTCCTGTTTCGCCTTTTCGCCCCTTGCCGCCGCCGCCCCCCTTCACTCTCCCCGTCTCTCCCTACAGCCGCCATCAAGACATCCTTCCCCCTCTCGCCGCGACACCTCCTACGAGACCACCTCACTCTCTCCCCGCCGCCACGCCGGTCCCGACCTTCGTTTTAAAGACGTGAGTCCTGCGCATCTTTGTCCGCGTCTCTCGCGCGCGTGCTTGGCCTGCCCGATCAGCCCGTCTTCACCGGCCGGCCTTGCCCAACCACCGTCGTCCTGCCGAACGGCCCGGCTCCCGGCACTGGCCCTGCGCAGCTCCGCCTGTGCAACATGTCGCGACCTTCATCGTCGCCTCTGTATGCCTTTGAGCTATCTGTTGAGGACGGGCAGGAAGGATGGGACCGGTCGCATCGCACGACTACCCTTGACTCCTCTCTCCCTCTGTGCTGATCGTCCTTGCCATCACGCACTGTCTCAGATCAGTCCTCTTCGCCTCACGAGCTCAATCTCGCTCGACCTCTCCATATTCGCATCTCCGTGATTGTAATTTCGTGTCACCCTCGCTGGCGAAGGTCTTCGGCTCCTCCATCTCGTGCTGTCTCCATCTCCGGCACCCTTTGGCCTCCTTGCCCTCTTGGGATCCGATATTCCCCTTGCTCGATCTCTCGCCCTCGCATCGCCATCGGACTCTTGTCGGCTCCCATCGTCGCGCTGCCCGTTCAGTGATTCCTCCCTCATCTGCCTCTCGAGACGGCCCAGGCTCTAGAAGAAGCGTGACGGATGTACCACGCTGCCGCCCCTTCGCCCCATCACGGCCCTCCGCCGGTCGGCCGCCTGCCGCCGAACTCGCCTGCGTTCGCATCCGGTCCGTCGACACACGCCCAGCAGCAGTCGTACGCTTCATCCGGATCATACTACCCGCCGCCGCCGTCGCATCAGCAACAGCAGCCATCGCATCCAGGCTCATCAGCAGCCGGCTACTCGCATCACCCGCCACAGGGTCATCGGTCACAAGCGGTCCACCAACCTCAACACCCGACGCCGGCGGTTCCGCATCATTCGCTCTTCCTTAAGATCCACAGCTACACCCCCTCCTCGCTGCCCGGCCTTGGGCCGACGGCCGAGCTCGTCGTCGCCTGCCGGCTCTTTCCTCAGCCTACAGCTCCGCAGACGTCCAACGTCATTCGGCTTTGTTTCGGCTCCTACCCGGTCGCGACGCGGGTCGCGCGCAACCCGCATCCTCAGCCGCCGCCTCCCTCTGCGCAAGGCGGTCAGCCGACCGAGCAGCAACCCGGCCAGGAGCTCTTGCTGAGGTGCGAGGTGCCGTCTTGGGACGAGCTCGTCGATCGAGGTTCGGTTCAGCTGGGTGAGCCGGCAGGGCGCGTCTATCTCTTCTGCGAGGTGCTTCGGCCGAATCAGGTTCATGGCCAGCCCGAGCACGTCCTCCAGCGTGTCTGGTACGGCGAGTTTGACTATCACGGCGCAACCGGTTGGGGACCTGCCGACGGTCAGTGCACCCTGTCTTACGCGTTCTGCCTCGCTGCTTGCTTCGCTGACGCTTCCATTTGCCCGACGCGCTCAGATCCCTATCAGCAGCAGCAGCAGCAGCAGCAGCGCCGCCCGCCGCAGCAAGTGCCATACAGTCAGCCAATGCACGTTGCCCCCAACAAGCGACCAGGATCGCCGCTGCTTTCGCCCCACCGACAGTCACCGCAATTTTACCACCACCGACCGCCGCCTCAGGGGCCCTACGGAGGCGAGTACGACGGCCAGCCCCAAGCGCAGCCGCAGCAGCCGGCGGCGCCGTACATCCAGGGCGGTCATCACGACTATGGAGCTTACTCTGGGCCATCAGAGTATGACCGCGGGTTTGAGGTTCAGGTCGAGGGCGGTTGTGCGTCTGCGATTGTCTCGCTGGGCATACCGCTTGTATTTGGCCGACTAACGCGTACGCCCCCCACTCTGATCAGACTACCACCCTGAGGGCGGCCACCCGCACTCGCAACGGCACCCAAGTCAGCAGCCCTATCCGCCGGCGCACCATGGCCACCCGAGCTCGGCCCCGCCGTCACATCTGCTGGGGCCAACGGTCGGATATCCGCACGGCACGCCGCCTTCTCCCTCGTCGCTTCACACGCCGAGCCGGGCAGCGTACGATGCCAAGCGGCCAGAGAAGGTGGCGCCTTACGGCCACGGCCACGAGCCGCAGCAGCACCGGGGCAACAGAGGCAACGGTCTCGCTTGGGGACCGCCTCCGCCGCCGTCGGCCAACCCGAGCGTAATCCTTGCCCCTCCGCCTGGAGGCGAGCTCGAGCCGCCTTATTCGCCTGGCCCGCCTAAGGGTCCGCCCCCGCCGATCCGAACGGGCAACCTCGCCCCGCCCCCGCCGCTCCCAGGCCAACTCGTCCGCAACCTCCAGCCGAAATCGCCAAAGGGCCCGCCCATCAAGAAGCCGAAGCCCGCGCCGGGCGGTAACGGTGGTGGCAGCGGCAGTAGTAGCAGCGGTGTGACGAGTGCGATGGCCTCGCTCGATGCGACGCCGACGACGACGACGACGGCCATTCTCCCGGGTGGTGGGATTGCCATCACGACGACGATGAAGGCTAAGCTCGAGCTTCACGGCAATCTTGAGGCGATGGCCCTCGGCTGGTCGCGGCCCGAGTTTGAGAACCGGCGCAGGCTCGTCCAGTTCTGGCGCAAGCAGGTCGGAGCGACGATCGAGGTTGCCTACAAGCCGGTGGATCAAGCTGAGTGGCAGAAGGACACGATCGTCATCTCTTGCATCTGGCGACTGGAGAAGAACGAGTGTTACGTACGTCATCCTCTGGTGCGAACCCCCGTCAGCCTCCCTCCTCGTTCTGACCTCAATCTCATGCTCTTTAGGTAACCTCGGTCGATACCATCTACCTACTCGAGGCCATCATTGGCAACCGCTTCACCGTCGAGGAGAAGAATCGCATCCGGCGCAATCTTGAAGGTCTCAAACCTGACACGATCAGCAAGAACAAGGACGACACCAAGGATTTCTTCGAGGTGATCATGGGCTTCCCTGACCCAAAGCCGCGGCACATCGAGAAGGACGTCAAGGTCTTCAAATGGGAGAAATTGGCCGAGGCGTTGACCAAGATCATTTCGAAATACGTGCGTCCGCGGGTGCCACCTTCACGATTCTGCTCCCTTTTGCTGCAGCTAGCTGACGCGAACGCCTTCGCCCGCAGTCGGTCGCGTACAACGGCCCGCCTCCGCCCATGCCACCTCCGCCACCGCCGGTCGTCATGCCTGTGCCATCCAACCCCAACCCGGTGCCCGGTCCATTGCGAGCTCCACCAGTCGAGGGCGGCTCCGGCCAGATCGGAACGATCCCTCTGCCCGTCCAGCCTGTCGGCGGCCCGCCCTACCAGGCGCCTTTGGCGGCGTCCACAGGCCCCGTTGCCGGCCCTTCGACGTACGGCGGGCCGTCGCCGCCAAGTGACTATCCGCACCCGCCGTCGACGTCGGCACCGTACCCGCCGCAGGACACGTCTCCTCAGGCGTACGCGCCTCCACCCTCGCACGGTGATCAGCACGCCTACCCGGGCCCTTCATCGGCCAACTATAGCTCGGGCCTTGACTCGGCTCCGTCAGGACCTTCAGATCTCGAAACCGTCGACATCAAGGTCGGTAACGGCACCGCTATTCCGCTCTCATTTGAATTCTCCGACTACTTTTCGACCGGGACACCGCCGCCAGGACCATCATCGATAGGGCCCTCAAATATTAGCGTGGCCGGGCCATCCCAGCCCCAGCAGCAGCCGACGCCGTCGAGTCTCGGCCGGTCATCGGGCGACTATCACTCGCCTCATCGACCGTCGCCCCTGCCGACCGGGCCGACGCCCTCTGTCGGAGGTGGCGGTGCGCCGTCCCCGCTCGCGGCGTCAGGCTCCGTCGCCTCGCAGCTCGTCGACCCTGCTTCGCTTCGTCGGCCAGCATCTGAGCCTCCAACAACCATGTCAGGCGTTGACCTTCAGCCGTCGCCGTTCAGCACGCTCAGCTTTGACGGCGGCATCGCGACCGCGACGCCGGAGCCGACGCATCCGACTCGGCCGCACGAGCTCGCCGGCATCGCCCTCGACCTTGGCGACTCCTTTGACTTTGCCGGCATCGACGACAGTCACGGCCGGCCTTCTGCCAGAGACGAGCTCGACGACACCGGAGGGGGAGTGGGAGGCAGCGACGCCGGCGACCCTCACCACTCGGCCTATGGCGGTTTGCTCGACGATCTCCAGGACCCCCCACATCACCATCACCTCCATCAGCATCTCTAATTTGGACCCCTTGCCCCCCCCCCCCCCCCCCCCCCCCGTTCTATGGACCCCAGCTGCTCCTGCTGCTCGCACATGTGTAACATCTCCTTCTCCTCGTAAGGCCCCCTGCCCTCGTGTATTCCTATGCATTGCAACCCTTCGCAAATCAGACTCTTGGTGACTTGCGCATGTCAGCGGCGTGATTTCTGGTGCGCGAGTCGGAGGCCGTCCAATTGGGTTGTAGCAGCGCGCGACGACAGCAGATCGGCGGGTTGAGTCGCGAGGCAAATCGAGGAGTCGTGCTCCAAGTTCGCGGGTGGTCTACGTGTTCTGCCGCCGCGCACTTCCGGTTTGATCTAGTGTTAACTTGCTCATGGCGGGGCGGACATGATGACCCTGGTCGGCGTCGGTTTGGCGCAGAGGGATATCGATCGGGCTGCGCCATGACGCCGTCGCGATGGAAGCCGGGCCAGGCCCCCGCCGCCGGCCTGCACCTGCTGCCGCCCGCCCCGTGCTTGACTCAAAGGGTTGGCCGGCTGCCATCTCGCTCCTTCTGAACCCAACCATCCATCATCTTCTCCAGACAGTTTAACAATGTCGTCCTCGCTCGCCTCCCGTACGCTCCTCCGCGCCGCGCCTGTCCTCCGCGCACCCATCGTCGGCCGCCAGGCGGCCTTCACTTCTCAACCGATCGCCGTGCGTCCTCTGTCCTCTCCCTCCGAACCAACGGGAGGCGGCTGAGATCGAGACGGCGAGCTGACCTCTCGAGCTTCCTTCTCCTTCGCGCAGGCCTCGCGCCAACAGCGCCGGTCCATCGGCGTTCAGCCTAAGCAGCCTAAGGTGCGTCGTCGCCTGTTCGAGCAGCTGCGCGCTCTCGATCTCATCTCATGCCGATCGCCTCCCGATCTGACGCAACCTCGCTTTCCTCTCGCCATTTGTTATCCATAGCTCGAGGGCCACCCCCTGCCCGACTCGACTCCCCAGAACGGACCCGGCGGCGCTGAGCGGATCCTCGGCGGCATCGCTGTCGTCGTCCTCATTCTCGGCGGCTGGACCTGGTTCCGGAGCGCGCAGCTCAAGCGCGAGCGCCAGGGCGTGCAGGTCACTGGAAACGACATTACCAAGGTATGTGCCCCTTGGGATATCGAGAGATGGAGAGGACACCTCTAAAGATCTTCCTGACCTGATCTGTTCCGATCGCGCAGGGCCCTAAGGAGAAGCAGCCGTCGTCTGTCGTCGGCTGAAGCGCTTCTTTACTCTGCACCCTGCCATCGCCATCTCGTCGTTTGCGTTCCGCCCTCGTCACTGTCTCCCGTCCGTATCAAACACCTCCCTGTAGCTTGTAGCCCTGCGAAATCCTACGTGACCTGCCGACCTATTCACAGCCGTGTGGTGCAATACGAAATCACAGACAACCGTATGCCTATGCCTGTTGAGGCCGCCTCACAATGTTGGCTTCGCTGAAAGCAGATCGGCATCACATGCGTGTGCGAGAATGGCAGTCCTCAAGTAAAGGGACATAAGAGTGTCGGCAGCCCTAATGTTCGTCGTAAGTGAAAAGGCCGTCGACCGAGCGCGTCTCTGAGTCGGACCGAGAGCGAGTGGCCGGAAGGTCGGATTTGACACTTCCGAACGCAGACGAGCCTGCAGGAGGCGCCTCGGACGCTCGAACGGTCAAGTCTTCTGGTTGGAAGCCGCTCCCTTTTTCGCCGACTTGACCCGCGACGAGCACCGATGGACGCGCTCTCGTCGTCCGGTTTGCGTCACCTAGGTCGACGGCGTCGACTGCCGTCGGAGGGCTTGGCAGTGCCGCGGCCGAATCCGGCCCCTCAGTTGCCGCAGTGGAAGTGTCAAGAGTCTGCAGAGAGTGGCTTGAAGGCGTTCTCGGCGGCAAGGGGGGCGGTCTGATGCCTATAGCCGATGTCCGAGGAGGGAGGGCTGGCGTTGTCGGCCGGCCGGGCAGCGCGGGGGGCTTCTGATCGTCGACCTCTTTGACTGAATTCAGAAGCGAATCGGCGACTGATAGGTCCTCAGCTGACGCAGGATTCGGAGAAGGCAGCTCAGCTTTTGACTGAGGAAGAACCGGCGTCGCGGAGCCTGAACCAGCGTTCGTCGTCGTTGCCGATGTGCTGGTTCGTGCGCGGTCTAGCTGGGCGATGCGCTTCAGCGTCTCCTGAGCCCGGCCTAAAGACGCAGCGCCGCCTGTGCCAAGGCTATCCGTAGAAGGACCAGCTCCAGCCGCCGCTAGTGACACGGACCCCTGCTCTTCGGGGCCGGAAGTCGGCGGCGCGACAGAGATCGAGACCGGGTGAGCGTTCGACGTGGAGGTTGACCGACCACGCGATGCTTGACTCATGACGGAGGGTGATGGCCGAGCCGGAAGTGAAGGCGGGAGAGCGGACGGGGCATTTGCGGATGTCGCAGAGGTCGGTGTGACTTGCCCCGGCAGGACGTCGGCGTCGGTTGCGGCTGATGCAGACGGAGTACTTATCTCAGATTGCACCGACGGAGCGACTGGTTCCTGTGACGGATCGGCCGATCCTTTCATCGCAGCGGCCGGGGTCGAGTCGCCATTGCTGACGCTGCCCCAAAGTCGGTAGACGCTTCCGAGCCGGCTGCGGCTCTCGAACGACGAGCCCGACTCGACCGAGCGCGCATCAGCGCCGTCGTCCGATCGAGGTCCGGCTGATGCGGCCGGCTGGGACGAGAACGATTGCTCGGCCGATCGGCGGGCGGCGGGGATCCCAGGGATCGACATCGACTTGCTCGCACTCATCTGCGTCCGCACGGGTGCCTGGTTCACGGGCTGACGTTCATCCGGTGAAAACGAGACTGAGGGCTTTCGCCCGGCAGTACTTGCCGGTCCTGGCGAGGAATGGCGATCTGATGAGCTCAGGGCCGTGGTCGACTCTGTGACTGTGGGTGTCGCGCGCATACTGGCTGTCTCCGCCGAACGAACGGAAGCCGACCGGCCGAGAGCACCGCCGTCGCGCACTGGCGAGGCTAGCCCGCCGGGAGAGGGCGTCCGAGAGAGGTTTGGCAGTTGGTGATTCGCCGCGGGAGCAGCTTGCGCCGAAGGGGGCGACACCGGCGGAATGGTGCCCGGCCCGTCTGGGAGGGCAGGAGTCGCTAGCTGGGCTGCAAGTCTCCCAAAGAGATCCTTGGAGCTGCCGGCGGAGCTGCCGCGCCCATGACCTCCCTGAGCCCCGATGCTCGTCTCGTCCGTACTGCCCTCAGTTTTTTCCTTGCGCTTCGTCGTCCAGGTGGCGCCCCATTTCTTGGCAGCATTGCGCGCCTCGAGACCGAGATTTGTGAGCGCCTGCTTGTCCGTGTTGCGGTTGCGCCAGGCTGAGACTACCGAAGCCGCCGACAGATTTGACGAGCTTGGCGATGTCGAGGGTTCTGCCTCACCGCCAGCAGCTCCTGTCGGTGGCGAGTCCGCAAGGGATGACTTCAGTGGTGAGGTCGGATGTGGTGACGCGCCGGAGGAGGGTGTTGCCGAGATCAGGGGCCCTGGAATTGACGCCGACCGACCGCGAGACGAAACCGAATCTGTCGTGGTGGTGGTGTCAGGCGAGGCCGGATCCGAAGACGAGGCGACCGAGATCATGCTGGCAGACGACGGCAGGATTGTATCTTCCTTGGCGGCCGTGAGCGAGACGGATCGGATGCTCTCGGCGAGCGGCTTACCCCCGAACCAAGTCTTCTTGGGCTGCTCGAGGTTCGAGGGCGCCGTCTCAACGCGACCGATGCTGTGGCCGCTCGGCCGAGCTTCTGAGTCAGGCGAATCGACGGATGAGGTCGTCCCCTGACGTTTCCGGAGGCTGCCGGTGAAGAGAGACGGAGTTGGCGAGTCAATCAGCGTCTCGGCGGGGTCAGGCGCCGTGTCGATCGGGGCCAAAGGGATAGTTGGGACGGAGGCAGTGGCGGCCGTGACAGACGAATCGTGTCGACCGGCGTCGGCGAAGATGCCGCCCCGGGTTAGGCCGGTCGTGTCGAACCTAAAATTGATGATGACCCATGTCAGCGGTCGTCTCGGAAGCCAGATGATATTGCGATGACGGACCAGGGGATGTCATCCATGTTGGGCAGAACAATCGACTCGTTGAACACCTCGCGCAGCTGCTTTTCGATCGGCTTCAGGATCAGGCTCCACTTGATCTGCGTCGCGCTGACGACCGGCTCAACGTTCTAAGGAAAGCAGGTTGTCAGCGCATGTCGCAAGTGTTACATCCGAGGGAACACCACAAACGATTGTCATCTTCGGCTCGCCCGAGAAGCCGTACCAGAGCCGATTCGAGGGCGGGCCCTTGACCCGGACTCGGAGGTCGCCCTCAATCTCCTTGATGACAACAGCCAGGACGAGCGGGACTTGATAGCTTTTGAACCGACTGCCGAGCGAGAGGGTCGCCGTCGTCGTGACCGAGACACGAAGCTCGCCCGAGTAGGAGACAAAGACCTCTATTGCCGCCTCGCCCCCTGTTGTTAGATCTTTGAGCATGGGTCGCGAGAAGGTCGGCGGCGGGGCCGAGAGCGAGACCTGTGTGACCATCAGTGGCGACAGGAAGGAGGGCAGCGCTAGCCGGTGTAATTTCTTGTGTAACTTTGATCTGATGAACTACGAATGGTGAGACGAGGGTCAGCTCTTGGCTCGAGAAGGCCTCGTAGTTCATTATGGGCCGCACGTCTTCCAACCAGGCCGTCCGGTTGATGCCTAGGAAGATACGGCCAAATACGGCGTTGAACCAGCGCATCGGGATTTGGTCCGGCTCAGCGTCGAGTTTCTCGATCAGGTTGACCATGTCCTGCGAGCAGGGCGGAAAGGCTGGTCAGTCCCGACATGATATGACGTGACGAAGAAACGGAGACGGACCTGTTGCGCGAAGACGGAAGTCAAGCTGTCCAGCGGCGAGGCGTAAGGCTCCGCTGATGAGGCATGTTTGAGAGCGAGGTACCAGCTACAGGTCGACGCGACGTCAAGTCAGCGTCAGGGACGCGCAGCAGCAGCAGCGGCGTCCGCCGAGAGCTCTTGCGTGACGCACTCTTCCATCTCGATATTACTCTGAACAAAAATGAACCAGGACGACGGGTGAAGGAGTGATGAGACTTGACTGCGCTCTCGCTTGGTCATCGCCGGGCTCTCGCTTTCGCCAGACGCAGCATCGCCGCTCATCGGCCGGTCGGCACTGCTACTACTCGTGCTCGACCGCTTGCGCGGCTTGAGGTGAATCGCGTTGCGTTTGGCGTAGAGCTCGCCGTCGAGCAGGCCGTCGACCGGATAGAACGTGACGTCGTGCTGCTGGAGGTCGAGCACCGCGTGGCACTCGTCAAGCGCCTCGGACGTGTACAGGTAGAGGATCGACCCCTTGAGGGCAGAGTAGAAGAACTCGGGCGGCGGGGCATACGTGTGTGACGGATGCGGTGCCGAGGCACCATCTTTGCCAGAAGACCCACCGGTCGGGTCTTTGCTGCCGGCTGCAGGCCGGACTGAGCGCAGGAGAAGGGACGAGTAGGTCGAGGCTGCTGAGGGACTCGACGCCTCGGCTGAGCTCGACGCTGCGGCACCACCGGCGGCCGACCCATTCCCATCCTTCTCCTGCGTCCGAGGCTTAAATGTCTTGCGGACGGTCAGCCAGCCATACCGCGGCGGCAAGCCCTTTGACGGGGGCTGCTTAGCGAGGCCTTCGGTCTCTGCTGCGGTTGTCGAGCCCGGGTTGGCGCTAGCCGGCTGCTCGCTTACGATGGCCGACTTGACGAGCTTGGCCGGATCGGGGTCACCAAAGGGTGCCGAGACGTAGACATCTGAAACCAAGCCGGGCAAGAAAGGAAGGAGCAGGGGTAAGGAGTCCTGGAATGTACGGCTCGAGGGTAGACCGCCGTGCTTGAGGCAGGACCGACGCACAGAGGGCCAAGGCGACGAGCGGGAGTAGCGTCAAGCCGCCAAGGACGTAGGCCACAAGCAGCGACAGGACGCCGCCCATCTCGGTGATCTGTCAGTAAGGAATGCGTGGGTGGCAAGAGTTCAAGCGTAGCAAGGCGAGCAGTGACGTACCCGTTGCGGCGGGGGCCGCCTCCGAGGGCGAAGTGGGCTCGGCCTCGGGCCGGAGCGGCTTGTCGGTGAACTGATAGTACTCCTCATCTCGGCCCCAGGTGCCCTTACCA